>OVBE01011890.1:0-13815 GCA_900406425.1 Iberis pinnata
AGAAAGTGACAAGAAATGTTATGTAAAAATCCTAAAATTCAAGTGTTATCAGGAGACCAAACAACAAAAAACGAAGAGAAAGAGCGAAAGGTGGTGACGTAAAAGTTACCGTAAAAATAACTTATTTATTGAGTTTTAAATGGATCTAAAATATAACATCATCTTTGGTTTAATAATGAAATTAATTTAATAATTACCATTTAAGAAAAATCGATCCATAATTTAAACCAATATCAATATGGCAATTTTTTTCAAACGAAAACCATTATACTATAATTATTTAGTTACATACATGTTTGCCTGTCGCTAGCAACCAACGACAGCGAAAAATTATTGTTCGTTTACTTGTCGCTGGTCGTAAGGACTGGCTGCAATGACATTTTTCAGAGAAGCAACCGGGACTTTTTCGCTGGATATTTCAGCGACAGGTCGCTGCGACTAGTCACTACAACAGCTAAAGGAATAGCGACCGGTCGCAGCAACACCTATCATTAAATAAATAAAATATCAAATTAAAATACATTAGAAAAAGGGTGAATTAGGGGTATATACATAAGTAGGTGAGAAATTAAGAATATGACCATGATGTGTATAATGAAATATATCGGAATCGATATGGGTTTTTATCACACTTCTACCCCTAAACTCATCCATGCGTCGGTCATCCAGTAAGTCGCCTACTCGTTGCTGGATTTTGTGTCAGGCGGAGATTCGTGAACTGTACATGTCCCTTCGTTGCTGACATTTCTCTACCATAACGAGAACATATTATAATTTGAATTTCCCTTGAAAATGCATCGTCTCTCTCGCCTATGTTCTATATTAGAAAGAAAAACCAAGTTTTTCTTTGCAAAAAAAAAAATCGAGATGGATGGTATACCAAATCCAGGAGCTGAGGATGAAGCTAGAAGAATGCAAATGGTAAGGAAGTTTTTACATATTTCCTCTCATCCCCGTCTCACCCATTTTTGAAATGGCACAAACTTCTTGTTATCATATTTTATCAGTTTGTAATAGAGTAGATTTTGAATCACAATAAGTTTTTGTTTTACTCGCGAAATTTGTTTTTATTGTTCAATATATTTTTTCTAAACCCAAAACCATGGAAAGTATACCCAAAACCATGAAAAACACAAATCCATAGAAAATAAACCCAAAACATGAAAAATAAACCCAAATTCATGGACAATAAACCCAAATCTTTGGAAAATAAACCTACATCTATGGAAAATAAACTCAAATCCATACGAAAATAAGCCCAAACATACGAAAATAAATGGAGGAAAACCGAAGCCAAAAAATCGACCGATCATTGTATTAGTCGGTTTAATATGCACAAGTTTATAGCTCCCAATAGTAGAACTATATATACAAATCCTCATGTTAATTTATTTGGCAGCATGGAAAATAAACTCAAGACATAGGAAAATAAACCCTAAACATAGGAAAATAAACCCAAACAAACATAGGAAAATAAACCCAAAACATAAGAAAATAATCCCAAACAAACATAAGAAAATAAATGGAGGGAAAACCAAACCAAAGAAATAGACGGAGTATTGTATTAGTTGGTTTAATATGCGCAAGTTTATAGACTGTATACATTTCCCAATAGTAGTACTTCATATGATAATCCTTTTTTTGGCAGCTTGGAAGGCAGGACCTAGTGACACTTGTTATTGGAACGTGGAATAAATCAAATAGGGGAATATAGTACTTCACTCCTATGCCAAATATGGAGAGAGAAAAAATCCGTATATATCTAAGAAAGCCATATTCCGAGCTTGTCAACTTTGTAGCTACAACAATACAATTCCGCGGTTTTATTTAACAACATGACATTGTCATATCAGTATCCACAATGGATGAATGTTGGAGGAGATACAGAACTTGAGCCTGAGTACATTAAAGAAGATAACCATGTTCTGGAGTTTGTCAATATGCAGAGAGAAATAGAAGAAGTTGACATGTTCGTTAGTATTAAGCCAGAACAACCATATAATGGTAATGAATACTGTATGTGGGAGCGAACACCAAACTACAAAAGGTCAGCTAATGACGACGATACGAGTAGGGGGAGAAAGGTTACGAAGCAACAAGAGAGATGTATCATGATTTTGACATGCTTGGTTCGGAGGGTGAAGGAGAAGAAGATACTTCACAACCTTTCACACTTAATCAATGTGTGGTTGCCCCAAACGAGTCAGGCAGCTTCTCTATCAAAGGTAGCGCGGATTTGACTGTGAATGGAGTACTGGCAAAGTTGTAGCAACTACCGTAAACGAGAGAGGAAAGGGACCATCATTTTAAGAGAATGCAAGTTCTGATCCCCTGACATACGATCTGAGCATGATGCCAATGTAGCCACAAATGGTAGGTATGAGCATAGACGTACCACATAATGCTATGTTAATTGAGAAAAGGTACAATACAATTGCTAGGCGACTATTTCAATCATCATCATACTCAACTAATGATGAATCATATGGCGAGGCGGAGCATCATTTTGAGAAATCTATTGCTCCTTGGGTTGAGGATGATGAAACACATCACAATGTTTTTTCGAAAGACATCAATGACCTGTCGCTGTTTTCTTGTGATGCTCCCCTCGTGTTCATTGATTTATCTATTGAAGGTATTTAATAAGAAAACTAAAATATATTCTACTTTATACTGACTACCACATCTTCAATCATCAATGCTTTAATTCTGTTTTGGAATTGATCTACATGAGTTGATTCGGCTACGTTTGACATTACTTACGAGGGAGACAAAATGTTTCTTGTAAGAGTGTTTAGGAACAAGTATGATTGCAAGTTAAAAATTGCAATACATGCAATAAACATAAAGTATAACTTTAGAAAAACAAGATCTTCTCCTGAATGTATGGTGTTGAAGTGCACTTAAAACCGTTGCCCATGGCGAGTGTATGCAGCAAAGCTCGATGCCTCAAAAAATTTCCAGATAAGGCAAGCATAATTGGACCATTGTTGTTCGATTGAGGAACGTAGACATTACTATAAACTGGCAATAACACAAGTCATTGCAGAACTGGTGACAAAGCATAATCTAGGTATCAAGCGCAGACCAACGCCCTCTTCTGTAAGGAAATAATGCTTGATGATTTTCATGTTAATATATTTTACTCGAAAGCATAGAGGGCGAGGGAGCTAGAGATGGATAGAGCATTAGGGAGTTCTTAGGGAAGTTATGCTAATGGGAACATTTGTTAGAACACACAAACAAAGGAAGCAAATGTTACATGAAATTCGAAACTGAATCTAATGGATCGCGAAGGTTCTTGTACAATTTCATTGCTCTTGCTGCATGTATTCAAGAATTTGCATATATGAGGAAAGTTGTCGTTGTGGATGGAACTTCATTGAAAGCTAGGTATAGCGGGACATTATTAACAACCGTGTTCCAAGATGAGAACTTTCAAAATTTCCCATTAGCTTATGGAATAATTGACAATGAAAACGACGAGGCGTGGGAATGGTTTTTTAGATTGAAAACTTTTGTTGAAGACAACAACGATTTGGTCATAATATCATACAAGCACGCAAGTATATACAATGGGTTAACAAAGGTACAACTTATAGATATATAAATATAGTGTACTGACTTTGGTAGATAGTATACCAATACTAATAGATACGGCCAAATTCGTAGGTCTATACAAGATTTAGACATGTATGCTGTACAGACATCTGTACCGTAATGTTCAATACAATTTCGAACCTAAATCATTAGGTATCATGATGATGAAAGCAGCGAGATGTTACACCATTGAAGATTTCAACAAGAGGTTCTTGGACATACATAATACGAACCTAACATGTGCTTCATATCTTCTGGATATAGATATACGGTATATTCGTTTTGTATATATAGATGTTGCTTTGTCATACGTACACATAACATGTGAAATGGTTATAGGTTTCAGGCACTGGAGCCGTGCTCATTTTAAGGGAAAACAGTATAACATAATGGACTCGAACATTGCTGAATCGTGGAACAATGTTCTAAAGGAAGCAAGAGAATATCCATTGGTGACCATGCTGGAGTACATAAGAAGTCAAATAATGACTTGGTTTTTGATCAGAAAGGAAAAAGCAAAAGCAAATGATTTAAATGGACGACTGACTCTATAGGTTACCGAGAGGAACTTCGAAGCAGGTATGGGGATGTTGGTGAAACCAATATTCCTAACAAAATTCGAAGTGTCGACGAAAAAAGGCTGGTGTTATATGATTTAATTTGATGATAATAGTTGTTGCTGTAAGGAATTTGATATTATTGGAATTCCTTGCTCGCATGCAATAGCATCAGCCATTCGTTTAGACATATGAACCGAGGCCCTAGTTAGTAGAGAGTATTACAATGAAGCATGGGTTTCTACATATGCCGGAAACATATTTCCGATATCTTATGTCGGTGGAGATGCTCTAACCGGGTCATCTGGGAATGGAGCTGTCGATTTGCTGCCACCTAAAGTGAAGAGGCCATTTGGTAGGCCAAAGAAAATAAGAACTCCTTCACGTGGGGAGTTCAAGGTAAACACCCGGTGACTAAATAGTTGAGAACATGAATTTATATTTCTTTTTTTTTTTATCATACTTACTGTTATTTTTTTGTTGATACTAAGCATAAGGCATTGCAAGCGTTGCAACACGAGGGGACATAATATGGCAAGTTGCTGCAATCCAATTGAGGGTGAGATGACGTATTATGGGATAGAAAAGTTGTTCTGAATGGAAATCGTGGTCAAATAAGGAGATGGCTGAAGTACTCGGTAAAATTTTTTGGGTAGTCAGTATAACAAGTGTTGACATTTTGTTTGTAAGTTATAATTTATCGTTCGTGGGTTTATCAAGTTTGGCTATTAAGCAAACAATTTGTAACAAATTTGCAAGGCTGCATGCTTTTCTTTATATGTGTTTGGAGAAGTGTTTCAAAACACTCAACACATACTAGATGAAGCTTAATCCAACAAAGTGTAATTTCAGAGTAACATCAAGAGAATTCCTAGGATATTTGGTGACTTAGAGAGGAATCAAGGTAAACCCGAAGCAGATCACCGCTATCCTCGACCTACCACCACTAAAAACCAAAAAGAAGTACAAAACCTGACAGGCCGAATTGCAGCGCTGAACAGGTTCATTTCGCGATCAACTGACAAGAGCCTACTTTTCTACCAAATCTTATAAGGTAATCGAAGCTTTGAGTGAAATCAAAGATGCGAGGACGCGTTCGCCGAGATGAAACAATACCTAACCACACCCCCCGTCCTCGCTAAATCCAAGGAAGGGGAAATTCCTTATTTGTATATTGCAGTCTCCGAGGTAGCAGTTAGTAGCGTCCTGGTATGGGAAGACCAGGGAGAACAGAAACCAATCTTCTATGTAAGCAAGTCAATGAATATCGCTGATGTGTGATACCCAACCATCAAAAAGTTGCACTTGCAGTGATCTCGACATCTAGAAAGTTGAAACCATACTTCCAATCACACACCATAGTCGTCCTCACCAACCAACCCCTAAGAAGTATCCTCAGCAGCCCAAATCAGTCTGGTAGGTTAACCAAGTGGGCGGTCGAGCTTAGCGAGTACGATGTGGAGTACCGCAGCCGCACCAGCTCTAAGTCCCAGGTCATAGCCAATTTTATAGTCGAGATACCATCTCAGCCAGATGACGACGCTCCTCAGTTAGGAACATGTAATGTTTATGTTGATGGCTCCCGCCGAAAGGAAGGATCAGGAGAAGGCGTTCGGATAGAATCACGAATTGGTGAAGTCCTAGAGCAAGCTTTTCATTTCAAATTTGATGCATCGAATAATGAGGCAGAATACAAAGCACTCCTCACCGGACTACGCCTCGCCAGGAACCTCGATGCATAAAGGGTTCATGCTTTTTGTGATTCACAACTCGTCACCAACCAATTTAGCGGAGAGTACACCGTCAAAATCGTCCAGATGCTTCATTACCACCAGATAGTGCTGGAAAAAGCTGTCAAATTGGAAAGCTTCGAGCTAACCAAAATCCTAAAGGAACGAAAACCATCTCGCCAGCTCCTTGGCCAACATTGCATCAGCACACGATAAAATTCTTAGACGAACCATCCCAATGGATTATATCGTTTCACTGAGTATCACCAGCGCAATGATCAGTACCGTCAACGATCTATTGTCCTTCGATAAACAGGATACACTCCCCGAGCCAGATTGGAGAACTGAGATAGCAGATTTCATCCTCACAGGAACGAATCGGAGGACAAATGGAAAATATAATGCCTCTGAGTCAAAGCAGCAAGGTATACAATCATAGACATGCAACTCTACAAACGATCTGCATCGGGTATCTTGCTGTGTTGCATCAATGGAAGCGACATGCAGCAAGTCCTAGCCGAGATGCACGAAGGCGACGGAGGAAGCCATTCCAGTGGAAGGTACCTGGCACTGAGGACAAAAAAACATGGACACTACTGACAGACGATGCTTCATGATAGCTAGGAGTACACCAAGATGTGTGAGAAGTGTCAACGACACGGACCAGTAAACCAAACACCTACCAAGCCACTCAGCGCATCGAAAAATCCTTACCCATTCATGAAATGTGGAATGGACGTCGTAGGTCCCTTTCCCATCGCTACGAATAAACATAGATACCTATTGGTAATGATATATTTTTTTATGAAATGGGTTGAAGCGGAGTCATACTCGGCTATTAAGACCAAGCAGGTCCAACCAGCCCCCACAACAACAGCAATATCACCTCCATTTGCGATAACTCAGTAACACTTTCAAAACTAACATTTCAGTTTAATATAACTCACTGCAGGTACAAGACTTCATCTGGAAAAACATCATATGCGACACGGCCTTCCATACGAGATCATAACAAATAACTGAACCAATTTCTGCGCAAACACAATAAGATGTTTTTGTGACAGGTGGACGACGTACTCCGAAGGTTGCTAACTAAACCACAATGACCTAACACTAACGGAATTTCAAATGTTTTTGGGGACAGGTGGAACATACGACTAAACCACTCAGCACCTCGATATCTTCAAAGAAACGGACAAGCCGAGGCTATCAATAAATCCATCATCGATGAATTAAAAGAGAGGCTGGAATCCAAGAAGGGACTATGGGTCGACGAGCTGGACGATGTTCTATGGTCATACTGCACCACACCCATATAACTGACGAATCAAACCTCCTTCTCCCTTGCACATGGAATCGAGGCGTTGTCCCCTTTGGAAGCATCCGTGTTCACCCTCCGCATATCTAAACTCCCTAGTAACGAAGAAGCGAACAACAACATGCTGCTCGATTCACTCGACAACGTAGAAGAACTCAGAGATCAAGCCCTCATACCAATAAGCGCGTACCAGCAAGCAACAATGCGCCACTATAACAAGAGCATGGGACAATAAAAAATTTTGACGAGGGAGAGTTAGTGCTAAGGATGACTTACGCGTACACCGTTGAAGAGAATGCCGACAAGTTAGGAGCTCGATGGGAAGGTCCTTACAGAATAACGAAGGTTCTCAAACCTGGATTCTACGAGCTGGAACGATGAACGGTATGCCGACTCCCAACTCCTGGAACGCAACCAAGCTGAAGAAGTTCTACTACTAGGACTATATGTATTTTGAACTACGGTCTGGCTTGATCCCTGTACATCAGATTACGTAGGCAATCCACTCAAGTGTAGCTTATATTTTTTACCCAAGCTCCACTTCGTCCAAAATAAAAGCCGAGTTACAACTTGCACATATCTTACCTAACATGGATATGCTGACGAGACCAAAGCAGTCTCGTCTAGGCTAAAAAGACAGACAAAATGCCGAGATACAATTCGCGTACTCATAAAGATGAGTATTGGTTGGGGTCAAAGTAACTTTCTCCGAGCTAAAACCTCATTAAAAAAAAGCTGAGTTCCGACTCGCGTATTCCTAAAGCGAATATATGGTGAGACTAACAATCTCACCAAAGGACCATGGAAGCAGGGTACCGATATGCAAATCGGTTCCTTTGCTTCCATAAGTTCGGATGAATGTTCACCCCACACAAGGGAACTCGAGTAGCATTTTATCTTAATAGAGGCAAAAAAAAATTATGCTGAACTAACACTTTTCATTATCAAGGAAAACAAAGATGATTACACTGTTCGAAGCAAAAGGGAAAAAACAAACTGCAAACTTCCTAAATCAACTACAATTCTAAGAAATACGTGGTGTACAATGACAATGGCAAAACATTCGCTGAGAAACAAATATCAAAAATCAAGAAACTACGGAGGATTAGCCGAGCAAAAAACACCGCATATCCTAACCCTAAGAAAACTATGAAAGCTGCTCCAAAGGCACAAAGACCCTAGAACATTGATTTCGAAGGGACGTCCGGCTCAGATCCAGCAGCCCCTTGAGATGGCTGGATGAGATTAGAGCCATGCTCATCAAATACTGGTGTAAATCGAAAATCATCATCTGCCACCTTGATTACATCCAACTTCTCGAACTCCACCTTATAGGCGGCGAAGTTAGCTTCTAGCTTCGACAAAATCTCTGCAGGACCACCCCACCTTCGGCCACTATAAGACGAATACATTTCAAAGTACGTTGAGCCTGGCCGTAAAGTTGGATGATAGGATCAGTCCTGTTTTGATCATCAAAGTGACAACAAAGTTTCTCAAGTTTCATTGCGCACTCCACCTGAGTCTCCCAATGACCAAGTGCGACCTGCGAAGCCCGAGATAACTGGAGCCTTTTCATCTCACTTTCATGCAGCTTTTGGAGCTTCAGGTAGGCATCTTTAAGCTCGGCAAACTCTACACCAGCCTAATCACGGGCAGCCTCCTGATCAGTAAACTCCGCAACATACTTCTTTTTCTCAGCCTCAGTTTTAGCTCGTAAAACCTCGCGTTACTCCATGGCCAATTTCGCCATTAAGTCCATCTGAAGCTTCAAGCTGCCAACCTTGGTCTTCAGCCCTTTGAGGACCTCCTCCAGTGCCTGTTTTTTTAGGTGGTTGTCTGCGACTTGTTTCATCCCTTGGTCGACCATTTTGAAAAGACAGATCAGCTCGTCATCATTACCTCTCAAAGCCCGCATCTTGTTCTCATAGAAAGAGATGATCTCATTGGTCGTTGCCAAAGTCTAAATAAAAATTTCTTAGGAATTAGTAAGTTACACTATGTAAGTCGAAAAACTACAAAGGCATGGCGTGGAGGAAGAATGCTCTCCTGGCATGCTTGCCGAGATAGGGCTTCATAAATTTGAGGGGCCATCATTCTGTCAACCGGAGCGAGGATCAAGTTGTTCGCCCCGAGGCAACTGACTAGACCAGCGCAAGCAGGCTTGTCTAGCACAAAGGGGATGTTCTTGTCGACATAAGAGAATGTCCAATTTAAGGACACCGTACAACGACCTCGAGGTTGAGAACTTTCAACCCCCCTCCTTTTTGGGATGCTCCTTTTTAACTTCCTCATCATCATCATCACCACCACCAAGAAGAGTCTCTACTTCTTGGGCAAAATTACCCAGCTCTCCATCTTCGAGGTCCACATTTGCAGTCATCTCGTTGAGGATTTGAGAGACTGTTGGACCGTCACCCAGCACCTCGACAGGTTATAACACTTCTGGGTTAACAACATGCGCAACATCCTCTCCATGAAGATGTTCCCCAGCAGGAACATCATCACCAACAACTCATTCAGTAGGAACATCCTCCTATCCCTTCTGTTCTTCGGTAAGGACATCCTTTGGGTTAGAGTACTCTGCCGAATCGATGCTGATCAGGTCGACAACAGTGCGATCCCAGTTGGACTGACGCCTCCTTTTCCTTTGCAAAGGGGGAAAAGCATCCTCACTACCAGTAGAAGCAGATGTCGTAAGATGTTTCCACTTCAATGAGGAAGACTTTTCAAGCTCGGCTGAATAATCGACTGGAGGTTTGGGACGACCCATATTTTTCTTCTTGATCGGGCAAGCGTTAATTTCCCAACTTACTGCATAATCAGTGGGGCATATCATCGTCACAAGAACATAAATGAGCAACAAAGCGTAGGTGGATCATCTGTAAGAATACTAGCGTTGATGTAGGGAACTCTTCCTTGCACACATTTATAATCAAAAAGCGTGATAGGCTCTATTCCTGCAGCATGGATCCTCCTGATTAGGAGGTAAGCCCTGTTCGGAAACGAGCTGGATTTGAAGAGAAGGCTCGGCCCATTTCTAAAAGCACATTTACTTTCATAACCTAATTAGGATTTAATCGATGTATTTTACTATAAATACCCATTTAATTACTATTGAAAGACAATTAATTTCTACTTCCCAACTGCTTTAACCTAGCCATTAAAGTTAGTCTCAACACATAATATTAATTTTTAACAGTTTTAGTATTAGAAGAAATGTATGATATGAACTTTCTTTTACTAAAACTAGTCATATTTGGTTTTGATGAGTAATAAAACTAGCATCTAAAAAAATTATAGAAAGTAACAAACGACCGATGTTTATCATTTTATAAAAGCACTAGTTTGTGCCCGGTTACTATTTCATTGCATTTTCTAAAAATAAAAAATTATAGGGCAATCTGAAAGGTTTTGAAGTGAATATCATAGAACCAATATGTTATGTTATTGATAAATGACCTAGTACAATCGACTATATAGGAAGATACAAGGAAAGTGTATAAGGCATAGCTGATTCTACGTAATTGATATATAGTGAAAAGGGAACTTTCCAATCTTGTGGGATACGTTCCATAATACCTCCTCTCAAGCTGGAGCGTGCAAATCGAGTATGCCTAGCTTGTCTTTGAAATGTAGGAATCCTTGCTTCCCGAGAAGTTTCGTGAAAATTTCGGCCAGTTGAGTAGAGCTTGAGACATGAATAGGAGTTAACGTCTGAGCTTGTATTTCATCACGAACAAAATGACAGTCTCCTTCGATGTGTTTTGTCTTTTCGCCTAAAACCTGATTTGTGGCGATGTGAATCGTTTCTTTGATGTCACAACAAACTTGCATAGGTTGTGGATGCATAATACCGAGTGATTGAAGCACTCTTTTAATCCATAACAATTCAATAGTAAGATAGGCGAGGGCTCTATACTCCGCTTCGGCGGATGAGCGACTAACAATGTCTTGTTTCTTGGTTTTGAAAGAAATAGGAGAGGTTCCAACATGCACAAAATAGCTAGTGATGGAACGCCGAGTCAATAGACAACTCATCCAGTCTGAGTCACACCAACCAGTAATTTGAAGATCATTATCAGAGCGCAAAAGAATGCCCTGTCCTGGATTTCCCTTGATATATCGAACAACTCTTAAGGCGGCTATCCAGTGATCGTATCTTGGTTCCTGCATAAACTGTGCCACAAAATGTACAGAATATGCTAAGTCAGGCCTTGTCATGGCCAGATATATCAATTTTCCAAGAAGACGAAGATAAGGTAATGGGTTCGGCACAGATGAAGATGTTGAAAGAGCAAGATTGTTGTTTGTTCCAAAGAAAACGCAACAGGCAGAGCTTATAATAAACCAGTATCTGAAATGATATATAGAGCATATTTGCGTTGATTTAGATACATACCAGAAGTAGTCCGAGCGACTTCAATACCGAGGAAATACTTCAAAGAGCCAAGATCCTTCATTCTAAAGCAAGATGACAAGTATTGCTTGAAATAAGTGAGAGCAGAGGTGGAATTGCTCGTAAGTATCATGTCATCGACACAGATGAGAAGATTAATGCGAACCAAATCTTTGGAGAAGGTAAACAGAAACTTGTCGAGACGGTCTTGCGTGAAGCCATAATTACGAAGTGACTGTGCTAGTTTTTCGAACCAGCAACGAGGAGCCTGCTTAAGGACATAAAGCGATTTTCGAAGGCGGCAGACCTTCGATGGATGAAAGGTGAAATACCCAGGAGGCGGCTTGATACAAAACCTCTTCATCAAGATCGCCATGTAGAAAAGCATTGAACGCGTCCATTTGGTGAACGGGACAACCTTTTACAGATGCAGCCCGAAGAAACAATCGAACAGTACCCATTTTGGCAACATGTGCGAATGTTTCGCCATAGTCTTGTCCCTCGATTTTTTTGTTGTCGAGAACAACCAAGCGAGCCTTATAACGTTCGATGGTTCCATCGGAGTTATGCTTTATCTTATATACCCATTTCTTGCCCAAAGCTCTCTTGTCCTTTGGTAGTTCTGTAAATGGACCATGTCTGATAATCTTCAAGTGCTTGTAGATCGGTTTGCATTGTGTTGCGCCATACATCATGCTTATGATTTGGGTTCATAAGCAGTGGTGATCGCAGCTTGATAGGCTCTGTGTTTAGCCGAGAACTGCTGATTGGTGATGTAATCAGAAATTGGGTAGATGGAAGTAGTCGATGAAGAAGACATAGGATTAATCAACACTGTGTTAATGACAAAAGCCTATAGTGCCACTAACTTTACTTTCCGACAATGTCCTCTACCCAACTGATCTTCAACCAGAGTCGGTGGGCGAGAATCAAGAGGCGGTGGTGATTGAAAAAGAGACGGCGAAGGAGTTAAGTTTTAAGAAGGAGAAACAGATTCAAGAGTTACTAGATCGTGTGGACCAGCAGTTTGTGGAGCCCGTGTATCTTCAAAATAAAATGGGCCTGTTGCTAAGGGAGACCGTAAAACAGATCCAGGTGAATCTGATTTCATAACTGGTTCCTTTACGTTTATGTCTGCAAATGGAAAAATATCTTCATAAAAAGTAACATCGCGTGAAACCATAAATTCTTGGGTTTCTAGATCATAGAGACACCATGCTTTCTTGGCGTAGTGATATCCCATGAATACGCATCGACGACCTCTTGTAGCAAACTTATCCCAGCGATGAGCTTGAGAATAAGCGTAGCAAAGTGATCCAAAGATCCAAAGGTGTTTGTAATCAGGAATTGCTTGATGAAGACGCTGATAATGATGTGAGATAACAACACCGAGATTGTCAGCAGCTGTTAAATCGTAGGGCAATATTGTGCGTCGAACCTCCGTAATGGTTGAAGTTTGTGTATCGGTCATTGTTGTGTGAGGTTGTTTTGTTTAGAAAAGAAAATTTTAGGTAAAAGAAATGTCAAACTCTGATACCATGATAGATTTTGAAATGAGTATGAGAGAACCAATATGTTATGTTATTGATGAATGACCTAATCGACTAAATAGAAAAATACAAGTGTATAAGGTGAAAAGACTATTTTTAGTAATAGTTGATTAAGGGGGAATCTATGATGATACTTTACATGACATGTGATTGATAGGTTTCAAGAGTAAGCTTGAGTTATAAAACTCAGTGATAAAGGGGGAGAATGTTGAGTCTGAAAATTCAAGGGAATAATTGAAGATGACGTGGAAGTGAAGCTTGGAGCTACAACTAAATCTTTGGATAGAAGATATTGTTAGTTACAAGGAAAAGGAGATTTAAGATATTCTCATATCTTTCTAAGATATTCTCATATCTTTCTAAGATATTCTCATATCTAAATCTTTGGTGAATATTGGAAGTTGTTGCGTCTTGGATGCTATAAATACAAGATATATGAGTCAAATTAGGTTAGCCGCTCAGAAAAGAAAAAGCTCAATCTATTGAAGATCGGTCTCTGGAAAAAGGTACAGATCGAGTGTGTGAGAAACTTAAACTAGTGGGTTACCTTCTGAATCACGAGGTATTTTAGATCAAAGATAGAATTAGGAGAAAGACCTAAGTTTTCTGATTTTTGTATATGTATTAGAGACGTTTGTGTCTCATTATAGGATAGAGATTGATT
>OVBE01011891.1:2279-13814 GCA_900406425.1 Iberis pinnata
GGTGAATTAGGACTTTTATAGTGTTCAGAGAAAAGCTCTAATTCGCACTAAAGAAAAAATGCCAATAATTGTCTTGGATCTTGGGCCTTGATTCATGTGGTATATGGATTTGAGTTGGTCGGGTCGGAGCGTGTTTGTCTTCGAGTTGGTGAATGCACGATCGATCCGGGCTGAAGATGCTTACTTGGGATCGATCCAGCTGAGATGCGTCCAAAGTGCGTCTGAGGTTGTGATCGATCCTGACATTGAGTGCCCGAGATCGATCCCAACATAGGTGAGATCGATCTCGTATGATCTCTTCTTAATCATGCTTCAACTTCTTGCATTTCCTTAGCTTTGTTCGAGACTTCACCAAAAACGTTGAAAGAGAAAGAGGGGGATCGATCCACGTAAAGGTTGAGATCGATCCTTGCTAAGGTGGGATCGAACTGAGATCGATCTGAAGTGGACATGGGATCAATCTGGTGAGTGTCGGGATTGATCCTGTAAGTGTTGGGATCGATCCTGAAGGTGTTGAGTTGGGATCGATCCTGCTTCGACGCAGAAGTGCCTGAGATCGATCCTGCATTGGTTCTGAGGTAAATCCAGTCAATTCCATGTTGAGTGCTGCTCCATTCAACTTTAAGTGCTGCTTTTCTGAAATCTCGCAAATCCTTCCCGAAAACTCCTGAAATTTTTTTCCAAAATGCATACATATGCAAATTCTAATGCAAAAGTCCTAAAAATCCTAAACTTAATCAAATCAACCATAAATGTGATGTATGCACGCTTTTAAACCTCAGAAATGATGCTAATTGATATGTAAAATCCATAAAAATTCAGAATCATCATGCGGCTATGACCGACCGGAAATGGTCTAAAACAACAAACGGTGGAGAAACGGCGGCGCTAGCGGATGTCAGATACTGAGCGAGCATATCGAAGATAAGACCAACGGTGAGAGACGGAAAAAAAAAGTGCGCTGGCCGTCGCGCGACGTCAGCATAAGAACTAGACGCCGGCCGCCGCATGCCGTCGGCGAAGGAACTGAACGTCGGCGAGAGAGTCGGACGTCGACGAGGGAGCTGGATGCCAGAGACTACGGAAGGAGAAGAGAGGAAGTGGAACAGTCGAAGATTCTGAACTGATCAATTTACTTCTATGAGTTACTATTTTTCTTCTTTTTTCCAAACTAAGTTACTTGAAAAAATGAGTAGTATTTTTGTACTAATGACACCTATTTTCTGTCAAATAGAAAACTGTTTTCGCTTTAGTTTCAGAAAGAAAATGGGAATTCGAATTTCTTTTCTTCTATTCTTTTCTTTTTTTTTTTTTTTTTCGAAATGAAATCAAGGNTTGGTATGAATGATTTTTAAAAATAAAAGAAATTTTTGTTTGTGTCAGATAATTAATATCCTCCTAAAAAGAAAATGATTGTGTCGCTTTCATGAACGATTCAAACCTAACGGCACGTTTGGAGACGGTGGGAAATAGTTGTCTTTGATTTAATATTATATGTCTCCAATCACAATCTCATCTTCTTCCTCCTTTTGGCTTCTTATCCTCTTTTCTATTATTTTTTTTACAATATGTTAATGAATTTCCAGCTCGATGAACTTGTAAGAACCAAAAACGTTGAAAACGAAATCTACATATAATTACAAAAAAAACTTTCTCGTGGTGATCTTGTTGATTTTAGATTTGTTAAGCAACTTTTGATTTATGTCAACAGATTTGTTAATCAACTTGTCTTTTCCTTTTGCTTTTTAAACCCTTTTCAAAACCCCAAATAACAATTTTAAGACTTTTTGGTTTACATGTCATAAGTTTCTTGGTCAATTGATTTAGTGTAAACACGAAGTTATTGCTCTGTTTTTAAGCATTTTACAAATATCTCTCATTTATTTTCAACCTTAATAATCTCTGTTCTTGAATTGTGTCTTCAGATTCACTCATTTCTAGTGATTTTTCTGTTTATCATTTGGCTATGATAAACCTAAAGTTCTTGACTTTATGGGTTTTAACGGTTCTCTGTTCTTCAAGCATCTCCTCTGCTTCTGATAGTTTCTTCATTAACTCTGGATCGCCGGAGAATGTAACTGTCAACAATCGAACTTTTGTCTCCGACAACAATCTAAGTAAAGAAATCTTCGATTCCACGCGAGGAATCTCTGTCAAAGCCATCGATTCGAATTCTCTTCCTCAAGGAAACGAATCGACTCTGTTTGAGACGGCAAGAGTATTCACCGACGAATCAATTTACCGATTTCAGATCAAACAACAAGGATGGTTCTTGATTCGTCTTTACTTTTTACCTTTTGTTTCATCTTCTCGAGATCTAACCACAGCTAAATTCTCTGTTTCTGCTCAGAATTACACACTGATTAAACATTACAAAACCTCCAAAACTCCACTTGTTAAAGAATACAGTTTAAACATCTCCAAAGATAATCTCTTACTCGAGTTTCGTCCCGAAATTGATTCTTTCGCATTCATCAATGCTTTAGAAGTTTTCAGATTACCAGAGAAATTGCTACCTGAAGAAGCTAGACTAATTGGATCATCACAAAGCAAGAATGTCAAGCTTAAGAGTCATGCTATAGAGACTGTTTCTCGAATTAACATGGGGAATTTAAGTGTAGGTCGTGATCAAGATAAGCTATGGAGACAATGGGATTCAGATTCTGAATATATCGGACTAGCTCATTTCGGTATGCATGTGATGAATCTCAAAGCAGTTAACTTCAGTGCTGGTGGAATAACTGATGAGATTGCACCAGTTTATGTCTATGGAACAGCTACTAGATTGAATTCTGAGAATAATCCAACTACAAACGCTAATCTAACTTGGAACTTCAAAATCGAGCCTGGTTTCGATTACTTTGTTCGGTTTCATTTTTGTAACATAATAGTTGATCCTTTTGGATTTGAGCGTCAGATTAGCTTTGATGTTTTTGTGAACTCGGAGAAGTTTGTGTCTGTTGATATGAAAGAAGTTGCAAATGGTACTTTTGGAGCTCCTTATTTTGTTGATGCAGTGTTGCAAAAGGCGAAAAGTCGTCAAGGATCATTGAATCTATCTGTTGGTGGAGTGTTGGATGTTTCTTATCCTGTTTCTTTTATTAATGGCTTTGAGATTTTGAAGCTAAGCAATGATAAGAGAAGTCTTGATGTCTCAGATGCTGTTTTCCCTGAAGGTTCTTCAACTAACAAGAGTTCGAATTCGAGAATCGGATTAATAGCTGGATTATCTGCAGCTCTGTGTATTGCTTTAGTTCTTGGTTTAGTTCTATTTTCATGGAGAAGAAGAAGAAGAAGTAATAGACAAATGCAGACTGTTCATTCAGGAGGAGATGAGCAGAAAGAAACAGGTGAAAGCTTAATCTTTTCGAGCTCAAAGATCGGTTATCGATTCCCATTGGCTTTAATCAAAGAAGCAACTGATGATTTCAATGAGAGCTTAGTGATTGGAGTTGGTGGATTTGGTAAAGTTTATAAAGGAATCTTGAAGGACAAAACTGAAATAGCTGTGAAACGAGGATCTACACAATCTAGACAAGGTCTAGCTGAATTCAAAACAGAAATTGAAATGCTTTCTCAGTTTAGACACAGACATTTAGTTTCTTTAATTGGATATTGCGATGAGAACAGCGAAATGATCATTGTCTATGAGTATATGGAGAAAGGAACGCTTAAAGATCATCTGTATAATTCAGATAACTCGAGATTGAGTTGGAAACAGAGGCTTGAGATATGTGTTGGTGCAGCTAGAGGACTTCATTATCTCCACACTGGCTCTACAAGAGCAATTATACACCGCGATGTGAAATCAGCTAACATTCTTTTGGATGAGAACTTTATGGCTAAAGTTGCAGACTTTGGATTGTCTAAGACAGGTCCAGATCTTGATCAGACTCATGTGAGTACTGCGGTTAAAGGAAGCTTTGGATATCTTGATCCAGAGTATCTAACAAGACAACAATTGACTGAGAAATCTGATGTTTACTCTTTTGGTGTGGTGATGCTTGAAGTACTATGTGGAAGACCAGTTATTGATCCATCGCTTCCGAGAGAGAAAGTGAATTTGATTGAATGGGCGATGAAATTGGTGAAGAAAGGGAAACTTGAAGAGATTGTGGATCCTTTTCTTGAAGGGAAAGTGAAGCTTGAAGAGATGAAGAAGTACAGTGAGATAACAGAGAAGTGTTTGGCTCAAAACGGAAGTGAAAGGCCAACAATGGGAGATTTGTTGTGGAACTTAGAGTCCATGCTTCAAGTTCAAGCGAAAGAGGAGAAAGAAGCAATGGTGGATGATGCTCCAGAGGCGAGCATTGTTGGCTCAACTGTGCAGTTTAGTGTGAATGGAGTGGGAGATATTGCAGGGGTCTCAATGAGCAAAGTTTTTGCGCAAATGGTGAGAGAAGAATCTCGATAAGAAGATTGATCGAAAGAAGTATCCTAGTTATAAAATGTTGCTTCTAAAGGAGAGAGAAGGATATAATGGTTCATGGTGGTTTAAAGTGATGAAGAGGATTGCTTGCTTCTTACGGTAGCTTTTGGGTTACATATTTAGAGCTCTCTTTTACATTGCTTGGGAAAGAAGACACAGATCACAAACATACTTGTACTTATTTTTGTCATTCCTTGACTCAGTTAGTATTGTTAAATTTTCTTTCATATATTGAAAAGAGTAATGTTTTATGTATTCCCTTTGTATATCAAAATCTCAAGAAAAATAATATGGATTTCCATATTCACAAAATACGAATTACAAACACATTTGCTTCTCTACTTTCAAAAGTTTGCTACGCCTATTAAGTAATGTAACCTAAAATGTAATACCTGAGATTATGATGCGAGTGTGATCAGGACATTGCTTCTTTTTTTCCCCATCAGACTACAACATTGAGAATTTTGCTTTAATCATGTACGTGTAAAAAAATCATTGACATCTAGGTTTCGATCTCCATGTGCAACTGCATCTTCAGGTTCTGGCATGAATAGACTCGATGCTGAAGCCTGCACATGGAATAACACAATTTAGTCCTCGTCCATCGCTATTAAAACCCGTCTTGGGATCTGAACCAAAGTGAACGAAATGTCTCATCTTTAGAAGAAGACTTACCTTGGTATCTAGAAGCAAATCTCCGTTACTTTCAGTGATGAGGATGGCACCATGGGATTTTAGCCATTCCGAACACTCTTCCATACCATTGGTCTCCTTTTCATCACTACCTTCAAAGCCCAACACTTGGACTAAGTATGAAACCGGGACTGTAGGACGACAACTCCGAGACATACAAGTCACTGCCTTATAACGCATTTTTTCCACATAGAGATCTGCAAACAAAACATTATAACATCCTTATTTGATTGTTTCAAACATATCAAAAGTGTTCTCATATGTGATATGTCCCCCACCCATGAGGCAGCTGTTCATGTTTGGTGCAGTTTTGTAAAGTCTGAAGAACATAACATAATTTCCTGATGTGACAGCTGCACGAACTGAAAGAGCATGTTTAACTGCTTCATCCTTCTTAGCTTCTTTAGATAATCTATGGAACAAAAAAAGTACTTCAGATATCAAAAAAATTACTCAATCTCATGCATAAACACCCAATAAAAGGAGTAACCTTTGCAATTCCCATGAAACTTTAATTTATAGAAGTTTCTTGTGAAGTGTTTATGCTTAAACAGAGCCCAGAGAGTGGGATTTTAAAGTACTAACCTGGCCATAGATGATAGCAGTTCTCTGTTATTGTTAGAGTGTAAGGTAATATAGAGCAGACTGTACGCAGCGAACTCCAGACTGCATCCTTCTATACCTTCTGCATACAGGATTTTTAATTGTGACAGGCACTGTGACAAAGATGAAAAAACAATTCAGAAAGACTACAAACACCCTGAGCCAATCTAACATGTGTTTACTAATCTGCAATATAGACAATATGTGCTATCATAACAACCTGATTATACTCAGGTAAATCGCCAGCCTCTAGAGCCAATCTAGCATGTGTTTCATAAACCTGAAATATACATTGAACATGGAACCATTATAAACATGCTCATTGGGTGAAAGGTCCTGTGAGTAGGATAAAAAATTCCACCAGGAAATGGATCCTACATGCAAGAACACTCAGCATCATTTGAAACTTATGATATACCTTAGCTGTTAGATGATTGTGTATCCGTTGTACTGTGAGGTCTTGACGAATAGACTTTAGTTGATCACATTTGTAAAGGTAATTCTTTTGAGAATCCTGAACCATTAAAAGAGCTTTTTCCAGCACATCCTCTGGTCTTACCTGCAAAGCAGTGTGGTTACAAATAAGTTCATCAAAAACTTCAGTCAGGGTGTCGACAAGGTTACTACGTATAAATAGCGATATTTACTGTGGAAGGATCTGGTGCAGAAGTAAGACGGAGATAACGTTTCTCAATTTCTTGACAAGTTCCTTTAACAGTTAATGCATCCCAGTCAATATCTTCCACAGCTCTGCTGCCACTTTCATCGAAGTTTTTGCTAAGCCTCAATGCAGTGGCTCTTCTAGAATGAAGATTTCCAACATTTGCATTCTTAGGTTTAGGAAAACTATTCCCTCGGCTTTGTCCTTGAACTTTCTCAAAACGCTTGGAACGACAATCACGCCGCTTCTTTTCCTCTGCAGAAGTAGCGAGTGCCATTGCAGTGGAATAGTAAGGTGTCAAATCCTTGTCACTATCACTAGATGCCTCACCATCAATGGCAGGAGTATCTGCACCACCAGAAAAGCGCTGTCGTTTGACAGGTCGCTGGAAACTATTTTTTGCACTATTTTTCCCAGAGTAAGTGGGCTTGAAGCCAGTGACAGCATCCACCTTTTGAAAATTCTCAGGGCCCTGCAAAATATCTTAATCAGAAAGACTCGATTTGCAAAAAAGACAATTTTTAACAGCTAAATACACATTTAACCAACAGCAGAGTGCTTTCTTTCCATTCGCTCGACCAGACATAATAAATGTCCAATCAGAATCACAAGCAGCAGTATCCCTTCACACATAATAAGGAAAGACTGCTAACCTTTTTGTTATTTTCATTTTGGTGATTCCAACCTCCAAAATTAACACCACTGCTGAAAGTCGAAGCTGACTTGACAAATGGTTTTGCTTCCTGTAACGGCTCCCATCTACTTTTCGGTCTTTTTGTTGGACTCTTATTTTGTAATGAAGAAATATGAGTGGAGCTCGACCTGTGGCACAATGTAAAACTTAGTAGCATAACATATGAAGTAAATATTCGAAGCATATAATAGAGAAGAACACAAGTTATGGATTTGATAATGCTAGCTGGAGAAAAGGAAGGGAAAAAGGCCATACTCAGTGTTAGTTACATCTGTGCTCAGGACAGGTAAGAGGGGCTCAGTATCCCAATCCCGAGTATTAAGAGTACCATCAGCTGTAGCATTGGTGATGATCTAGAAATAAAAATAAGCATTAGCAAGCAAAACAACTGAAAAGTAACATAGTATTCTTGTATCTAGAGAAGGCATGAAAACATCTTAAGATCAAGTATAGCATTAACATCAAGATGAAAATAAGCGACTATAAAGTATCATTTATCGTGCTAAAAGTGTAACAATTGCGTGTCCACAATTCGTACAAACATTTACCTCCTTCAAGGCAGCCTGGCAATATGCCTTTTCTTTGTCGTCTTTGCAGCGTGCAAAAGCCCTTTCAACAAACCCGCGGAGAGATTTTGGGAAGGATCCAGGCTAATGCAAGGGGATTATTTATTTCCAATATCATTTATAGAAGAAAAAAAAATTACTTCACCAGCCAGTATTAAATATCTACTTCACTTGCTTGGTAATCAAGAACCTAAAAAAGGAATCTTACCTCAGGCATGGCAGTGGTATGGCCTTTAGGCTTTGGCGTTGAAACACTAACATATGCAGGTGCTTGGGTTGCACTGAATGTTGAACTACCTTTATCCATTTTGGTAAAACCTGATGGCAAGTTGGAAGCAATTCTAGGGTTAGTTGGAATCTGTACTTTGCTTACCCTATGCATATCCATTGACGATGATGTCTGAGTAGGCTGGTGATAGCCTAACGGTGCCTGATGAATGGAAGACTGGGAGTTCAGTTCTTGGGGATATGTAGCTCTCTGATGACCTTGAAAGGGAGTCTCATATGAGGGTTTGGTCTCAGTATGACTCTGGTAATGGTTTTGTGGAGGAACAGGATACTGAGCTTGCGCACTTGGCGTTTGATGCGTCCAGTAAGCATCATTAGAGGCACTAACTGCTGCACCATGCTGAGAGATAAAATATGGCTACTAAGTATTCATTATAAGGTTAATTACCAATAAAAAGACTCCCATGAAAGAAAGCAATTAACGATCTCGGCTCACATCTAATTTATCTGCACATACAGCTCTCTCTAATAAATTGACTCTATCAAGTATTGCTCAGTTGATTTATAATAAGAACAGCACAAAATTTATTACTAAGCCACAAGCAGGTATAAGAACTATAAACTAAAAGTGTATTTAAACCTGTTGCGAAGGTGGTTGGGATGAGGTGGTTTCCTGTCTCCAAGGTTGGGTATAAGTTGGAGCAGGCTGACCATTTGAAGCAGACACTTCACTAGCAACACCAGGAACTGGAATCGTGCTAAAGGCATTACTGGCAGACGACTTTTCTGTGCCCGGGGCACATGGGACTTCGGTGTGACTGTAATAATCCGGCCACTGTTGGTAGTTCTGCTGATAATGTACAGGTGTTGTGGCTGCGACTGTTGAGCTATGAGTGTTAGCAGTGTCAGAAGTATAACTTTGATAAGGGTTTGATATATAGTCCGTATAGTTTCCCTGGTTTAATGTAGGAGTCTGATTGCTATAGTTTGTACAACTTCCAGCCGCTTGGTTGTTATAATTTGTACTTTGGTAACCTCCAGTAGTCTGATAATCAGCAGGATTGTAGTAAGTTCCTGAATAACTTGCAGTCCCAGCATAAGATCCTGGATTCTGAAATGAGGAAAGAGGCTGATAAGGAGCACCTGTGTTTTGATAAGCCCCTACAGGCTGGGGATATGACTGGCTAGGTTGCTGTTGATAGCTACTGTAGTAATTGGAATATCCCGTGTTTGAATAGTTTTGTTGGTCAGAAGAGGTCTGGTATGGCGTATATCCACTATAATCTTGAGCTACGTTTGTGGTTCCAGATGTTGATGAACTAGTGAAGGATGCATTTGGTACTTGTTGCACATTTCCCGTGTCTGGGCCTGTGGGCTCTGGATGGTAATAATTTGAATTTGAATAGTTCCCATTCTCCACAGCCTGATTTTCCACCCTATGTGATGTCCATGAGGCACCTTCAGATCCAGTTGAGTAATGATAGGAAGTTACCTGCGCTTGGCTTACATCAACACCATATCGTTTTTGCTGTAAAGGAAAGTGTTAGCAGTGGCAAAACTAATTGCTTATCCGCATATGTAGTGGAAATTTTCAAAAACCACAATACAAATAAATAGAAAAAGTTAAGAGTTAACAGAAAAATAGACCAACAACTAACAGAAGAATGATCTTAAATGAATACTATATCTACAACTTAAGATGTTAAAAGCCTACTACAGTCTCAAGTCAATTTGAAATAACCTCAAACACAATAATAACAAATATTCATACAGAAAGGGGTCAACAGCAAAGTGTCTTAACCAAATAACACTTAATAGAAATTTTGTAGCAGAATTTTACATCTTTGAGTTGCTCTGTTAAAGGTAAATTACTAGCGACAACCACAGACTCCATAGCATTGATAAAAAGTTCATTCTTAAGGAATAGAATGGTGTCTGAAATACTGCAAGAGCTCTCATATCAAGCACAGGAAAAAAACATCATTTTTTCTAAGCTTAAAACGTAAAACTGTTGTAGGTTCAACATATCTGCCTGGATGTCCCCAAAGAAAGAGGCATTGATTGGCCTAAGACCATACCATTGCATTACACTAAAATCACCAAATCAAATTCACACAATAACACGAATGCAAAAATTAATCGAAAACTCAATGCACAAAGTTTATCACTCGTATAAAAATTTCCAACTGAAAAACCTTAAAATAAGAAGAAAAACGAAAGAGTGGACGCAAGACATTACCTCAATGTAATTAGGGTCTAATGGAGCTACGATCTGCGTGTTCCCTCCTTGATTCATGCTACCACCAACTTCCTGCAATAGTATCATCCCATACAATTAAACTCATTTTGGAATCGGATTTCAATGATAAAACTAAGTTCCTAGGCAAAGAAAACCACAGAAAAGCCCTAAATAGAAAACAGAGATAGAGCCAACGAGAATATGTACCAGTGACGCTCCAATTTGTGTCTTGTTCGTTCGGATACCACCGGTGAAGAAACGAGTTAAAATAGTAAAGTAGAGCAGGATTTTTGAGATCAAAGGGAAACAAGGTAACAAAAGAAACGAATAGAACAAAACTAAAAACAAGAAGGCAAAATCAAATTAAAATCAACGAAACAACAAAGAGAGTTTTCAAATCTATTGAAATAATAGAACACGGAGAAAGTCGAAGAATTTGGCCGAAGAAGAACAACTTATTTCGCCGGAGACGACGATTAACAAATTTTTACGGTAAGACTAGCGTGGTTGGTCGGGTCGGACAATTCGAGTCTACCCGCTTACTTATCAAACATTTGTAATGCCTTTAAATGGGATTTTTAAAAAAATTGCATAACAATAAACTTAACTTATTAAATACATATAAAACAAGGCATTAATTATTTATTTTATCTAATTTAATACATAAATTATTATTAATATCTATTTATTTTACACAAATTCTTTTACATATCATTAACAACTTTTTCTGATTCAATTATAAATAATATTTAAATATTAAATTAATAAAAAAATCAGTAAATTCACTTTAAAAATCTATAATAATTATAAAACTTCAAATATTAATTAAATAAATATTAAATTATATGTTCATGCAATTTCATCAAAAAAACAACATCCAAATGTTTAAATATTGTTTTATATGTTGATGATCCAAGAAGAAATACAAAAGATATTAAATTATTTAAAAGGAAAATGAAATATTTTGAGTAATAAAGTATTATTGGACTTTTAAATTAAAATTCTTAAAATGGTATATTTTTGCATCACTTTGCATACATGTATGCATACATGTATAGCAACTCTTCTAAGTAACTTAGTGGTGGTACAATCATGTTAAAATAATATTTTCCAACTACATAAAAAAATGAAGAGATATTTGATCATAAATTATCGTATCTAAGTGTGATAAAACTCTTATGTACTTCGTAAATTGTTTTTTCTTTTTTTTGATGAAATGTTAAATTTATATATATAAAAACAAAGTAGTATGTACAAAGAGAGTTCATGTGACCAAAAAAGCAATGAAATTAGAATAGTAGAAAAAAGGGAGTTCGCTATGGTGTGGTACAAGGATATCTCGTTAAAACCTATCCCTAGAAAACAGAACAATGGCTCATAAGGCCCTCCCGAAAATTTTTTTGCCTCATAAGGCTCTGTTAT
>OVBE01011892.1:0-13812 GCA_900406425.1 Iberis pinnata
ATATATATATATATATATATATATATATATATATATATATATATATATGTTTCGGTTTAATAAGGACTTATTCTCCCAGTAAGAATGAGTCAAGTCTTAGTTCCTTTAAAGTAGCAGTTAGTGGAGTCATTAGCTCATGTTTCAGTTAGTGTTTTAGTAGTTCCCGTAAGTTAGCTCAGTTAGTTTGTTTATGTATTTTTTCCCTTTAAAAGGCATTGTAAGATAATGAATGAAAGTCACTTTGATGCAATCTGTTTTTTTTCTAAACTTTACATTACAGATGCAGATAAGGGGAATGACACTAATTTGGAAATACAAAAGAGATTGAACCTTGCCACTTGCTATGTAAGTATTTTTCTTATTTATAAAATTTGAGTTACTAGACCAACTTGTTCAGAAATTAATGTGATAAAAACAAAATTAATATGAGAATTTATGTCAAATAAGAAAAAAAAGTACCAGTAGAAAAGAAGTTTTATCATCTTGCTTAGATCAAAACGATTCGGTTGGTTTTTTTTTTTTTCTCAAAACGATGTTCTCTACCAAATTTCGTGAGTCCCCACTTTTAACAATTTAGATTCAATCACCATCGGTGTCATGGATATGAACCACAAGTAGATTTTTCTTTTACGGAAAAAAAACAAATATATGCCTTTTAAACTAATATATAACTAAATTGCCTGAAGCTTGGTATTCCATTTTAAAGAAAATACAAAAAAAAAAAAAGATGGACTTTATCTTAGGACAAGCTATGTTCTTGCTCTTTTGCTTTACCTTATCATGTTTCCTTATATTCTCCACCACAAAATCCAGAGGAAAATCTGCCGCACCTCCAGGACCTCCACGGCTACCGATCATTGGAAACATTCATCTTGTCGGCAAAAACCCACATCGTTCATTTGCCGACCTCTCAAAAACTTATGGACCAATAATGAGTCTTAAGTTTGGAAGTTTGAACACAGTGGTCATAGCTTCACCAGAAGCTGCAAGAGAGGTTTTAAGAACACACGATCAGATCTTGTCTTGTCGTAGCTCTCCTAACTCGATACGGTCCATTAATCACCACGAAGTTTCTGTTGTCTGGCTTCCTCCATCATCGGCTCGTTGGAGGTATAATTGTCATCGGTTCTATTTTTTTTTTTTTTCTATGTTTTAATTTACTATAAATGTGCAAGACGTGTTAAAAAAGTGATTTTGCAACTTTGAAACAGTCAATCACCTAGTTCTTATATTCTTTTTCTAAGTAATTAATATCAGCTGCAATTTCAGGGCCACTATATATTATAAAAAATTATATGAAAACGTAACTGTTATTAAATAGAAAATAATATATATATATATATATATATATATATATATATATTTTCAACAAACTTTAGAACTAACTGATCATTAGCATATATATATATATATATACATATATATATATATACATATAAGAAAAATCTGAATTTTTATTTGAAAAAAAAAAATCATAAAATTAAAATTTTTTTTTGTTCTACTTAATGATTTTTTTCAAGAAAGGAGTTTCTAAATTGTGGATTAGATCCAAATCCGAATATGCCCAAATCCGGCTCGCAATCCGATTTTGTGATATAAAGCCAAAGATAGTTGACTAACTGTACTTGTTGTCTCTGTTTATCTTTTTATGTTAAAACAAATTTTACAAGACTTTTGAGAAAATTGGCGGCGACTCTAATGTTCTCTCCACAACGTTTAGAAGCGACGAAGACCTTGAGGGTGAACAAAGTGAAGGAGCTTGTGAGCTTCATTAACGAAAGCAGCAAGAGAGAAGAAACTGTTGAAATTTCACGTGCATCCTTCATTACAGCTCTTAATATCATATCCAACCTTCTGTTTTCGGTCGATCTTGGTACCTACGATTCCAACAAGTCCAGTGAGTTTCAAGATGCGGTGATTGATGTCATGGAAGCTGTTGGGAATCCAGATCTTGCTAACTACTTCCCGTTTCTTAGGTTTCTTGATTTACAAGGTAGTAAGAAGAAAATTAGGGTTGCCACGGACACTTTGTTTACTGTATTCCGTAGGTTCATTGATGCTAAAATGTCGGAAAAAAGATTGCTGAAAAACCCTAAAGATGCATCGTCGGATATGGATTTATTGGATGCGCTTCTTGATCTCACCGAAGGAGATGAAGCAGAGCTCAATACTAACGATATTGAACACCTTCTCTACGTAAGTCGTCTTATACTAGAATCGTATGAATTAGCATATAATTAACATTAAATGAACATGACCAAGATATAGGATTGACATGTAGCTTTTAAATATTAGTTTACGTCCTTTTGAGTCTCTGATATGGAATATTATATTTTTAATACGCTAGTTCAAAATAATAGATTTCATTAGTCATTAATCTTGTATGGTTTGATTTCGGTTTAGACCGGAGATCGGATCTGAATATGATTATGAACTTTCAACTCAAAATCAATTGACAATGAGTGAATTGTCCATATCCTTTATATATTAATTTATGTACCTTTGAGTTTTTTATGTTTTTTATGTGCACATTGTATCTCTAATAAGTGGATCTTTTGTAATCATGTAATCAGGATCTGTTTGCAGCGGGCACGGACACAAACTCTAGTACGGTTGAATGGGCAATGGCTGAGTTACTTCGAAACCCTACAAAAATGGCCAAAGCTCAGGCTGAGATCGAGCATGTGATTGGTCAAAAAGGTTTTGTTGAAGAGTCTGATATCTCAAAACTACCGTATTTACAAGCGGTTGTGAAGGAAACATTCCGGTTACATCCTCCGGCTCCGCTACTAGTCCCACGACAAGCAGAATCCGATGTGGAGGTTCTTGGGTTCATGGTGGCTAAAGACACTCAGGTGTTGGTGAACGTATGGGCCATTGGACGAGATCCTAGCGTGTGGGAGAATCCAAGTCAGTTCGAGCCAGAAAGATTTTTAGGGAAAGAAATCGACGTGAGAGGTAGGGATTATGAGCTGACACCGTTTGGAGCCGGCCGGAGAATTTGTCCGGGACTACCTTTGGCAGTAAAGACAGTGCCTCTAATGCTAGCTTCTCTTCTCTATTCTTTTGATTGGAAGCTACCAAATGGCGTCGCTTCTAAGGATTTGGACATGGACGAGAGCTTTGGTCTAACTTTGCATAAGACCAATCCGTTACATGCTGTTCCAGTCAAGAAAAGCCATTGACGGTTGTATACGTTTGTTTTGTATACAATGAGTACGAATATCGGTTCACAAACCGTAATAATTTTTTTTGATAAAAGACCGTAACAATCTTTACACTATGATTTTAGATAAAACACAAATTTTCAGAGAAATTAAAAATAAAAAATAAACACGAATTATCTCAAGCGCTCTGTTCTAAGTTTGTTTTTAAGTGTTGATAGTGGTGAAAAAAAACTAGTGGAACGAGACTCATTGCATAAATCAGTGGAATCTATACAGAGCCGTGTCACAGTAAAAAAAAATGAAACTTCCGCTTATAGCATCAAATTTTTGAAAAAGAAATAGTAATATTTTACTTTAACATTGTTATAATGATTTCAAGTGAAAGACTATAACATTTGAAATGGGTAAATATATATGAAGTTCATGATTATGTGGCACTCGAATAGTGAAACAACCAATTATAAAGTTTCATAATATAGAAACAAATTTTATTTTGTCGTCATCTTTGTTTATCATCGTTCAATTTAAATGACATTTTTGTTACTGAAAAGTTATTACTTTACACTCCACTAAATCATATTTAATCTTCTTAACCTAAAATTATATTTAAGTCTTCTAAAAAAATTAAAAAGCCTAAATGGCAGATTTTTAAAAGCAGATTTCTATCCTTTCATGAAATATTTATCACATACTATTGATTATTCTAGTTCTGGTGGCATATGCAAAAATAAATTTATTTAAAATTAGAATTGAAAATTCATATTTTCGTTCAACTATGTTACACGAGAGATTTATAACTCAACAATTTTTTATCAATCCAATGAGAAAGTATAAGGAATATCAATATTAAAAGTTTGGTGAACAAATTTATAGAAAGAAAATCAAATATTATGTTTTATAATTATAATTTGGTTTGATGTTTTTTGGCTATGCAGTTATAATATTTATTGATATTGATATTATTATAGATTGGGGCATTAGATTTTTAATTGCTTAGGTAAATTGTTAATGGTGGCACAACTTTGAATTCATACATATATTACTCTCTCTGATTTTGAAAGAGTGTTATTATAGATTTTTTCACATATATTTTGAAATTTCTATAAAAATTGCATTAAGTATTATAAATCAATCAATAGAAAAAAGTACTGCATTTTTTTATTGGCCAGAAAAGTCACTCATTTAAATTATGCATAGAAAACCTATATAAAATAACATTTTTGTAACAAAAAATTAAAACTAAAACGACACTCTTTCAATGAAAGACGGAGAGAATAATATTGTTTGCCCATCAATTTAATGATATATTGAAAAGCAGGATCGGAACTCCATAATTCAGGTTCTTCGGTTCCTAAAAACGCCTTGGGATTTGAAATCACATCAACATTCACGACCTAGCCATATTAACTTCTTTTTTTGTGCCTTAAATTGTTCAAGAATTAAAAATCAAAATTTTTATTCTCTTCCTAAATTAAATAATATTATTGAATAATTTATTTATTGGATATTTTAATAAGCTTACTCGCAAAATAATATTTTATTGATTAAAAAAAACCATATTTATTAATTTCACATAAAATCGGACATCACCTAAACCAACATGATAATATTTTAGTTGCAATGTTAACTTGGGAAGTGTAAAGAGAAAAATAGTAGGGTGAAATAAATGTTTATTGCGATTGGTCGCCCATCCCTTAGTTTTTCAAAATGATTGATACACTCATACAAGAGTGGGCACTTGTATCAATTTAGATCCAACCACCGGTGTAATGGATCTGGACCACGAAGAGAATCCGTTTGATTAAAAAAAAAAAATATATGTATGCTTTTAAAACTATACTATATATAATTGAATGGCCTAAAGCTTGGTATTCCAATTTAAGACAAAAAAAAAAGGAAGAAGATGGACATTATCTTGGGACAATATCTGTTCCTGCTCATTTGCATTACCTTATCTTGTTTCTTTATATTCTCCACCGTAAAATCCAGAGGGAAACGTGACCCTCCAGGTCCTCCACGGCTACCGATCATCGGAAACATTCACCTCGTGGGTAAAAATCCACACCGTTCATTTGCCGACCTCTCAAAAACATATGGACCAATAATGAGTCTTAAGTTTGGAAGTTTGAAGACAGTAGTCATAACTTCACCAGAAGCTGCAAGAGAGGTTTTAAGAACACACGACCAGATCTTGTCTTGTCGTAGCTCCCCTAACTCAGTACGGTCCATCAATCACCACGAAGTTTCTGTTGCCTGGCTTCCTCCATCATCGGCTCGTTGGAGGTATAAATAAACATCAGTTTTTAGTTATATGGTTCTAATTTACTCAGAAATTTTCAAGGACATGCAATGGAGTGATTCGGCAATTTTTTTGTTTGTCAATGTATTCTCCAGTTCAACATGAGTGCACTAAACTTACATTAGAGATTCTAACCGGTCATTGCCCGATTCTGAGATTTTAAATGATTGATTATAACAACCACATAGTTTTATGTCTAAGACAAAAATAAAAATTAACCTAGAAAAAAACCATCAGTGTCTTGGACTAGTTTAAATTTAAGAGTTGGATTCGTAAGTTTTTCAATTCCTTTAGAAATGTTTTATGCCATGTAACTAGATATTAACAAAGATTTGTCACAAACCTAGAAAGAAATTAAGACATAAGGACATCTCTAAAGGACACTCTATAACTTTAAATTTGAAGTTTTTTCTCCTCCAAGGGACACTTCAAACTTTAAATTTGGAGTGTTACTTTCTCACACTTCAAATATGAAGTGACTAATTTGAAGTGTCACATTTTTATTACATTTTAGTCTCTTGATTTATTTATTTAATACTTTTAAGTTGTGTAATTATTATTTTGGTACCAACACTTTTATTATTTATTTTAAATGTATACTAATTTATGCATCTTATATTTAGAAACATATAAATTAAAGTTATAATATTAAAATATAAGAAATACCACATAATATTAATATTTTTTAAAAAACACCAAGGAAATTTAATACACAAAAGAACAATAAAAAAAGATTACATAATACAAAAATTTTACCCAAATAAAAATATCACAACAAACTAATTAATATCCACCTAAATTTGATCCATTACCTCCAAGATCATCAAAATATTGCCGGGAAAAGGTTGGTATTTGAATTTTTTTTATGATATTATTGGTATGTTTTCTAATAATTATGTAATTTATATTATAATGTAATGTTTTATTAATAAATATTGCATGTTATAATTAAATGATGGATGTTTTTATATTTATGTTTAAAATTGTATGATGTTAATTAATTGTGAACAAAATTATGAGCCATATTGCAAAATACACATTTTTGACACTTCAAATTTGAAGTGTTGCCTTTGGAGGAAAACACATAATACACACTTCAAATTTGAAGTGTCCCTTTGGAGATGCCATAAAGTATGAATTCCTCCTCGTCCACAGAAAAAGTAAAAAACTGTAACTATGTTACCATATAATTTTAAGACTGATATCTCTAATATTCAAATATATTTTGTGATAGTAAATCAGTCGTTTCATGAGTTTTAGTTAGAGTACACAAATTCTTAAAATTTAATACATTTTCAAATGAGTAAAAACTACAAAACTGATAATTATTTATTTTAACTCAAGATCTCTAAAGAAATATACTAAAATAAAATTTATTCTAAAAATTTTATACAATTTTGATGTTATTAGCAGAATATTTATGGGTAAAATGTTAAAAGTAATATTGACTATTTTTTAACTCATTATTTCAGGTAAGAGGTGTTTAAATAAGCATACTAAAATATAAAACATTCAACATTTTACAAATAGGATAAAATTATATATTTTTGTCTATATATTCAAAAATTTAGTATGATTGACGTTATTCATAAACCATGAAAATATGTCAAAATTATAGTTAATTAGTTTCAACTCGTTAGAATAAGTAGATATATATATATATATTATAATATAAATTTTAAATTCATAAAAGTTCATATATATAGGTATTAGTTAACAAATTTTACAAATACATAATGTTTGATATCATTGGCAAATCGCTTCTATGTAATTTCTATCTGTATTTAGCCATTCGAGGCTTTTTTATGTGGACTGATTTTCATGTTTTGTCATAATATATATAGCCAAATTGAGATAGTTGACACACAAAGGCTCTATTTAGAGCATTTCCAACCCCTACTATATTTTCTCCTCTATAATAGAGTAATTCTAAAATAGAGTTGGATTTTGCTCCAACCCATTACATTATTTTTCATTTTATAAAAAAACGTTCTCATTTTCAAACTAATTGTCAATTACTATCTTATATTTGTAAATTTTACAAATTGATCCCAATTTTTTAATATTATTGAAAAATAATAATTCTTCATAATATTATTTAAGTAAAACATTTATTACATAATTAAAATAACATTACATCATACAATATTAAAACATTATATAATTTTGGTTCCATTATTATTATTAGTTACTTTTTATTGTGTATTTAAATTAAGTAACTATTAGTTTGGTTGGAATTGTGCTTTATGTTGTTGTATATTGTGTATTTTTAAATTTAAATTAGTGTGTTTATTATATTTATTCTATTATTGATTGTCATTTTAATTTAATGACTTAAAAATTAAAAATGAAAATATTAATTTAATTGGTAAAGTATGAAAAAATATAACAACTATAGAACCATCTTGTAAATGAAAAAGTTTCATTCTAAAATAGAGTGGAGATTATAGTTACTCCATTGATAGTGTGAAAAAGTAAAAACTATATTATAGAATGAAAAATAGAGTTGGATGGAAAAGAATTTCTCTAAAATAGAATTTTTATCTAGAGATAGTCCTAGGATCTAAAATTAATTGGACAAATCTTTTGGTAAAATTCTTTTTCCTAGGGCCCAATACTACAAAGGACACAAACTTTTTTAACCTTTAAACCGAATATGCATACACACAAAACATAGTTGACTAACAGGTGGGTGTGTCTTGTTATCCTTTTTTGTTGTTAAATAAAATAAATTAAAAGGCTGTTGAGAAAACTATCGGTGAATCTGCTGTTCTCTCCACAACGTATCGAAGCCACGAAGGCCTTGAGGTTGAAGAAAATCAATGAGCTTGTGAGCTTCATGAATGTTATCAGCGAGAGAAAAGAAGCTGTTGATATATCTCGTGCATGCTTCATCACAGCTCTTAATATCATATCAAACATTTTGTTTTCGGTCGATCTTGGTAGCTACGATCCGACAAAGTCTAGTGTGTTTCAAGACACGGTGACTGATGTCATGGAAGCTGTCGGGAATCCAGACCTAGCCAACTACTTCCCGTTTCTTAGGTTTCTTGATCTGCAAGGTAATAAGAAGACTATTAAGGTTGCCTCCGACAGATTGTTTAAGGTGTTCCGTGGGTTCATCGATGCTAAAATATCGGAGAAAAGATTGAGGAATAACCCTAAAGATGCGTCGGAGAATGATTTTTTGGATGCGATTCTCGATCTAACCGAAAGAGATGAAGCTGGGCTCAATACTAATGATATTGAACACCTTCTCTTAGTAAGTCGTTACCATTCTTATTTTACTTTTATGGCTAGGAAGTTCTTAACCTTTACTATTAGAAGGTCATATTCGATGAAATATACACTAAAGAAAAAGGTTGACGGTTTTAGATTGTTGGAAATTATATTTGATATGTTAGAACTTTTCAATGAATTACTGACGAAATTTTTGTAATGGATTAACAATTACAACAACTCATTTTCTAATATTTATTGGATATATATATATATATATATATATATATATATTATTCTCATAAGATTTATGTAAATGTTTTAAAATGTAGAAAGTCAAAGATTTATATTTGTATTTATTTTTTTAGATTTAGAAAATATATTTGGCCATTTATAAATATATGGTTCTCTTGATTAATAAAATTAAGTTGGTTGATATCTAATTCCGCTGTATTCACATATCTGAGATAATAGGATCAAGTGGTTTAGTGGTTGTTTCACCGTTGTTGTTTTGTTATTAAACTAGAGGTTGAACCTGATCACTCGTATAACGAGTGCATTTCTCTTATATATGGAGTTTGAGTTACTAGACTACCCTGTTGTGGTCTAAAAATTAATGTCGCAATAAAAAAACATATTTGAGATAATAGAAATGTACAAATTAGCATCATCTAATAGAAAGCGAACATAACCAAAATTTTGAAATCGTAATTGATCGTGTCTCCTAATGTAAACAGGATCTTTTTGTAGCTGGTGCGGACACAAACTCTAGTACGGTGGAATGGGCAATGACCGAGTTACTTCGAAACCCTACAAAGATGACGAAAGCTCAGACTGAAATCGACCATGTGATTGGTCAAAAAGGTTTTGTTGAAGAATCTGATATCTCCGAACTACCGTATTTACAAGCGGTTGTAAAGGAAACATTCCGGTTACATCCGGCGGGTCCACTACTAGTCCCACGACAAGCAGAATCCGATGTGGAGGTTCATGGATTCATGGTGGCTAAAGACACTCAGGTGTTGGTTAACGTGTGGGCCATTGGACGAGATCCTAATGTGTGGGAGAATCCAAGTCAATTCGAGCCAGAGAGGTTTTTAGGGAAAGAAATCGACGTGAGAGGTAGGGATTATGAGCTGACACCATTTGGAGCCGGCCGGAGAATTTGTCCGGGACTACCTTTAGCGGTAAAGACAGTGCCACTCATGCTTGCTTCTCTTCTCTATTCTTTTGATTGGAGGCTACCAAACGGCGTCGCTATTGAGGATTTGGACATGGACGAGAGCTTTGGTCTCACATTGCATAAAACCAATCCGTTACATGCTGTTCCAGTCAAGAAACGGGCCACTGATTAGCCCATTAAAGGTTGTATACGTTTGTTTGTGTACAACAAGTACAACTATTGTTTCACAAACCGGAATAATCGTTATTAGGATTTTAAATAAAGTCTAATTATCTCTGGGGCTCTGTTCTTGGTTCTAATATTTGTAGTGCCAATGAGAGTAATAATTATTGGTAGAAAGAATAGTTTTGTTTTTTTATGATGAAAAGAAATGGTAGCCATTTAGAGAAATATAAAATTTTCATAAAAATTTGAAATTAGTGATTATAATTTATACATTATTCATAATTATTAATAATGATACTTATAATTAAAAAAAACTAATTTATATTAAAAACGATTTATGGTCAGAAAACTAGTTCTGGTTTTATCAAATTTAATAATTTATGACGAAAGAAATCAAATTTATCTAAAATATTTTCGAAATTATCAAAATAAAATATATTAGTTTGCACAATTTGTACTTTTTAATTGTTCTAGTTAGATATTTGACATAGTATAAAGAAATGATTTTTAATATATATATATATATATATATATATATATATATATATATATTAGACAAAAGTCGCTGGAAAAATCCACTTCACTACCGCAGAATCAGGGATTTTCCCACTAAAATGATGGACCTCATTTAATGCTACTCATACAATAAAATATAATCGGATTCCATAGGAATCTGGAGTAACTAATTATGCTAAAATTAATTAAGAGGAAAAATGCCAAAAAAAACTTGAACGTTCACCCATAAGCTAAAAAAACCTCCAACTCTTAAGTGAGCCAAATAAATCATGAATTTTTGTTAATTGAGCCAAAAAAATCATGAATTTTTGTTGCCTAAGTCATTTTAGTCATTAAATTAGTCAACAGTTAACTTTCACTAACACCGTTAAATTATGTCTCTTGAAACTTTCTACAAAGTTCATCATCTCTCTTACACTATCGTTTATCCCTCTGTGCAAGTAAGAAAAAATTATTTGGTTCATTTGACAACCTTCTACAAAGTTCATCATCTCTCTTACACTATCATCTCTCTTACCTTCTATATGTCTCTTACACTATCGTCTATCCCTCTTAGTCAACAAAAATTTATGATTTATTTGGTTCATTTGACAAAAATTCATGATTTATTTGGCTCACTTAAGAGTTTGAGGTTGTTTTGGCTTATGTTTGAAAGTTCAAGCTTTTTTGGCATTTTTCCCATTAATTAAGTAACCATGTGGGTGGCAGGGCTTGAATAAATAAATGGAATCCATATTAGTATTGTTGGTCAGTGAGTTAGTCGATTAATATAGTGTTTTATCCCTAAGGTTTACTGATATATTTCCTCCGTTTATAAAATATTGTCGTTTTAGCTATCAACGTTTGTTTTAAAAATAATGTCGTTTTAGCTTTTCAATGCAAAAATTTAGTGAACTTGATTTTTTTGACCAATAGAATAATAACAATACTTTTATTGGTTGATTTAGAATACTTGATGTTATATTTATATATAAAAAAGTTCTTAATCTGTGCGAAATTTTTAAAATGACAATTTTTAAATAACGGAGGGAAAAAACAGAGGGAGTGCATCACTTGAAAAGCAGAATTTGAAGTCAAGATTTTTTTGGCTTCTTTCTTTCCTAAAAACACCTTGATATTAATATCACATGAAAGTTCATTAACTTTTTTTTTGTCAACAAGTTCATTAACTTATATTTTACCTTAGGCGCTGATTGGAAAACTAGCTTTAGAGCATTTCCAATTCTATACTAAATCTTATTTTGAGTAAAACACACTCTAATTCAACTCTTAATCACACTCTAAATTTTGAGTTTTCCCCGTTTTACTCTAAATTTAGATTAACTCTAAATTTTACAGTATATTTAGAGTTGAACTATTTTATTTACAATGTGTTCATTTATTGTTATATTTTGTTATTTTATTGCTAAAATAATTTTAAATACAAAACAAAAATAACACAATAATATAAACTTAAAAATACAAAAAAACAATAACATAAAAAGATAAAGATAAATATAAATTAATCATTCTACTCATTTTATCTTAAAACACACAAAAAAAACAAAATAAAAGGAACACATAAATTTAACCACATTGACACTTTTTCTTGAAAATGCGGTAAATCACTCTTGAGTCCTCATAGATCATTAAAATAGTCCAAATGAACTTGTTGAATGAAGAACCTCATTTCTCATTTCAAATTGCGTTAATTGATCATTCGTGGAAAAATACACTAATGATGATAATTAAATCAAAATATGTTAATTTTTATTGTTTTTAAGATGTAATGTTGTCTTAATAATATTTTAATTTTTTTTTTTTTATATTTTGCAAAGAACAAAACATTTTGGATCAATTTGTAGAATTTAAAAATATAGGGTACAATTCACAATTAGCAATAAAGTACAAATGAAATATTCTTAGAATATTCTTTTTTAGAGTAAGATTTAGAGTTATGAGTTGGAGCAAACATCAATTTAGAGTTACTTTAAATTTAAAGTAACTATAAATTTAGAAATTTTAAAATAGAGTTGGAGATGGTCTTAAATATGGCAGAGACTTTAAAAAATAGGTCTTTAAAATAAGAATTTAAGTAACATAACAACTTACTCCCCTGGTTATAAATTAAGTGTTGTTTTTTTAAGAAAAAATGTTTTTTTTTAAAAAAAATTGTTTTTTTAAAAAATGTTGTTTTCAACTTTTTATGTATTTGATGTATGTGAATATTTAGATTATGTTTTATGTTTTTTATGGAATGAATATTTGAATTGGTTTTACTCAAATGGTGTTTTTAAATAAACAAGAAAAATTATATGAAATATTATATGAAAAAAGCAAAATATACCTAGACATATAGACGTGGAAATGCGATCACTTAAAATTAAAGTCGAAACCTAAGAATGGAACAAATAAAGCTAACTCTATAGATAAAGAGAGTAACATACACCTAAACACATGGTTAAGCTGCCAAATAGTAGTAATTAATATTAGTTATGGTTTTTGAAGTTATAAAATAAATCCACCGATAACTTTCCACTTATGTGATGGAGCAATTTCGTAAATATTTACTCTCTCCTTCCATTTGATAGATTTTCTTAGGGGAGAGTATACAAACAGACATTTAAAAAGATTTTAAGTGGTTTGAGTTTTAGTGGATTTTTAGATGATTTTAGAAGAATTAGAAAAATTCTATAAAAATTGCTTTGCATTTATAGAAATTCTATAATTTATGTTGTTTACTCTCACTTTAACATAAATTATTCCGAACTGGCAAACTCTATATTTAGTATACTCCTTTAGTAATTTTTTTTTTTTTTGGCAACTGATAATAATATTAAACATTGAACAAATTACAACGCAAAGAAAAGAGAGCCTAAACAACTGGGAGGCAACAAGCGATAAATACAACAACCTTTATAAAAAAAAATCTAAAACAAACACTTCCGAAGGTGAATCTGAGTTTGCATGAGACGAGGATAAACTGCAAGGGTAACAATGGTCTCAACCGGAACGTGCCGGAGATGAATGACTCATTGACAAGCCAAATAAAATCTTGAGGAAACAACCAAACCTAAACAGAACTACTGCTAATTTGGCTTCAAGATAATAGACTTTCCCAGAAAAGATGCCGTCTAAAAAGATGAGACGCACAAGCAAGACCCATACCAACAACGCATAGGACCAAGGAAGAGAATTCAAAGACCCTAAGAACCCCCGAAACCCCGCAAAAATGCGAAGCCAGAAGACACCAAAACACCCACACTAAACCACAACAGACCTAC
>OVBE01011893.1:0-13811 GCA_900406425.1 Iberis pinnata
TGAGGATTCTAACAGAGATCAAAACATTGAAGAAAACAATTATTGTGGTGATGATGATCAAACACCAAACTTTGAAGGAGAATATGTGCTTACAAAAATCATAAATTTAAAGGATGATGAGGAAGATGTTGAGATACAAAATAAAAAGGTATAAATACAAAAGTTTCTTATATATTTGTAAACTATGGATATCATTTCTAACAAGTTTAATTTTTGTAGCAAAAAACACCCGTTCTCGAATTCTCACCTCCAAAATTCGATATTCTTCTTGAAGATAGTTTACCGGATATAAAAGAAACACCAATGAATGTGTTAGATAAGTGGGCTGATAAATAAATTATTTGACTTTTTCAGAATATTGATACATCAAGCATAAGACACATAATAGAAAAGTTTAAGAAACCTGAAGATATAGATTTGTTTGAACTTTCGCAGAAACAGTTGACAAGTTCTCAGGACTTGATTGTGAAAAAGAAAAAAAATAAAAAACGTTTGACAAGATCTCCTGCAGAGAAAGATGTTGGGACATCTAACTTACGTTTGTCAAAATCACCAGAAAATGAAAATGTTAATTACAAGGTTAGTTTGTTACAATTTATAAACACATATAAAACTTTTTATAAACAATTCAAGTATTTTCCTTGTGAACTTTTATAAGATAACTTACATCTTTGTTAAATTTAGACTTGTAATGAAGACATTGGAGGATCTATGGCGTGGTCACCAGTGGAATCCAATAAAAGTGGTGAAAAAACTGACAACCAGGTTTGTATTATTTGCTTTTGAATTTACATATAGTTTAATATGATTGCTAATATAATTTTTGATCAGCCTGCTCTCAAAGGTTTTGATACAACACAAAATTCTCAAACACGTGTAAGCAGTTCTCAAAAAAATAATCGTGAAAAAGGGATCGAGGTTATTATTAAAACTTTGTGAATAATTTTATTTGAAAATTAGTAGATTTTAACAGGCTTCACTTACTATGACTGACTTATCTTTATAACAAAAGAATTGGAATTTTTTTCAGACTTCTCGTGGAGACTATGAAAAGGTTCAAAGTCCTCATTTAAAATTAACTGGTTCTGAAAGTATGAAGACAAAAAGGAAAAAAGGTGAAAAAAGAAAAAAAAGGTTAGTAATGTACATAGTTATTTGTAATTTTGTTATTTAAGTATTTGAATGACATAAAATCTTTTCAGATTGATACTGAATATGTTGAGACATCTGATAATGATGAAATTCAAACACATTCATTATTGACAAAGAAAGAAAGAACCAAAGAAAAGAAAAGGGAGGTATTCAGTTTTATAAGTGTTTATAATGTGATTGCATAAAAATTTGAACAGTTTTTATAACAAAAATAGACTCACTCAAATGATTTTTATATGTATTTATAGTCAAATAGGAGACGTAAATCAAATACAAAGGAAGCTATAACTCTTGCTCCAAGAAGAAGTGAGCGAGAAAAAATTCCTTCAATTCATACGCAATCACCTTTCACAGCTGAAAAGAAAAAGCATCCAATACTGCATTCATTTGTGGCTGTTGACAATGTACGATTGGAAAATTTGGAAAACTGGAAAAAAACATCCAAAGGACAGTAAGTTATAAATATCATTTATATATAATATGAAATAAGCGATTTTAATCTTATATTAATTTGGTTGTAGATTCCTGATGTGTGGTGATATCCGAATGGATTCAAGATNGGAAAAAAACATCCAAAGGACAGTAAGTTATAAATATCATTTATATATAATATGAAATAAGCGATTTTAATTTTATATTAATTTGGTTGTAGATTCCTGATGTGTGGTGATATCCGAATGGATTCAAGATGGTTCAATACTCTACATATGCCAGGGAGAAAGTTAACAAAAAATGTAAGATTTTAGTGTATGTGGTTTTATAAATATAAATAAGAATTTCTATGAATATTTATGCTCTTATTACGTTTATATAAATGTTTAAACATATTTTTACAACTATCAGAATGTCTTTATTGAAAATAAATATGTATAGTATCAAATTTTAAGATATATATTTATAAAATACTTATACTATTGAGAATGTTTATTGTTTTAAAATTTTTTATAAGTTTTTATAAGAGTTTATAAGTTCAACTAAATGTGTCTTTTTATATTTGTAAACTCTTATATGGTAATATACTTTTTATTATATATGTATACAAAGTGTTTTATAAACTTTATCTAGGATAAAGTACTGTTAATGTTTCTCGTTATTGTTATCATGATATAAGTTTTGAGTAAATGGTTATAAGAGTTTATGCCTGCTTGTCCATGATCATATATGTATTTATAAATTTTTTCTTGCAGCATATAGAAGTCATTCTAGAGTTGTTAAGGAATCGAAAGAATCAGAATCTCGAATTTTTTAGCAACCGTAGGTCTTATATTCTTGGAGCCTCTTTTTCAAGACTATTGACAATTCTTATACTGAATTCTTGGATAACAAGGATGAATATCCCCTTGCAAGCCAAGAATTCAATGAGAATATAATTTCAAGGAATATTGATATTCTCTACGCTCCACTTTGCATAAAGTCAAACTGTTGGATAACATGTATGATAAATTTGGTTAAAAGACGTATAACTTTGCTAGATTTAGTTTCATTCATGTATTTAGAAGCTCTAAAGAGAGCTCATTTGAATTCATATGCAACTACATTACCATATTTAATCCAAAGACTCAGGAAAAAAAATGGATCTTAGTCCATTCACGATTACTGTGCAATCTAAAGACATTCCACATGTATTCTCTACAGCATATATTTTCAAATTTATAAATATACATTTTTTTTAAAAAAATTCTTTATAAGGTTTATAAAGTTTTAAATCAGTTAAATAGGATTTTATAATGTTTATAAGGGTTTACAAACTTTAAGTGGTAAATTGTAAATTTTTTTATAGCGTTTTATATAGGTTTATAGTTTCAAATTTATAATGTTTAAAGAACTATCTAAAATTCTTTATTTTTAATTTCAGGTTACTAAAATTGATGAATCTGACTTATTCATGATAAAGGTGATTGAATGTTATTCAATGCAAATTAAGGATTGACAGAACTTAAGAGAAGATAAAGTAGGAGATATAAGGAAAAAGTTGGCAGTAGATATCTTCTCGGAATTAACAGAAAGACTACACAATTTATCTTGAATTTTAATGTCAGTCTTTTAAGTTTGTACTTATTAAACATATGATATTTCCTTTTATAAACGATTTATAAATTTAATAATGTAAAAACATAATCTTGAATCGTATATACTATTTTAATGACTAAAGCAATTGCATTTTATATGTTTTATAGTTTTTTTTATAAAGAAAGTTATAATGTAATGTATATAACCTTATAAAAATGTTGAAAAAATGATTTGTTATAAATGTGTTTATGAGTTTGCATATTAATAGATATGGGCCTGATATATTTTTGAGTATCGTTGTTACGAGAAGGACCCAATTTGGGTTGGATCATTTGTTCTTATACAGATTTTAAACCCACATTCAAATCAAGTCCTCTCTCTCCCTACTCTCTTTCTTCATCCTCGTCTCTCTCAAAGCTTCGAAGATACTTTTCGATTTGAAATCGATTAAAAATTTTGAACTAAAATCGTTTATCTCCATCTCCATCTTCAACTTCAACATCTCCACTTCAATTTATTCACTTAAGGTAGTTAATCTCTATATAATCGGAAATACTTGTGATAAAAATTAGTTTTTTATATGCATGTATATTTTTTCCCCCAATTTTTTTTCCGGCTAAGCTTCTTCGTCTTCTCCATTGTTAATGTGAGTTGCTATGTACCTTTAAACTTCGTTTCTTTCTCTGTTAATTGAAAACATGATTACAAAATTAGGGTTTCAAATTTTGATTACATTTTACAAAGATTTGATTTTTGTTTACAAATGCTTTTATAAGTATGTTTTTCTTGAAACTTCTTTATGATCTAACATATATATATTTTTTTTGTCAATGATCTAACATATTTATAACCATTTATAAAATTTTATAAGATATTATAATATAATATATAAAGCATTTTCAGTTTTAACATATTTCACAGATAATTTCTTCATTTTGTAATAGAAAGTTTAGAAATTTTGGTATAAGAGAATGTTTTTGCGTTTGGAGAAAGTAGTGATTATAAACCGAATTATAAATTAGGGTTTCCAATTTTGATTTTCTTTTTATAAAAATTGATTTATAAATGAGGTTTTTTTATTATATGTTGATACTTGATTTGATTAATAAATATTGCATCGTTGCGTCTGATCATCAATTAGTCTTTTAATCAGTTTCTTTTTCCTTTGACATATCATTTTGCAGGAACCCAATTGGTGCTAAAAAAACATTTGAAATTAGCATCTATCCAAATTTGTTATCGGACAAAAAAAGAGTAACTTCTCTTCAATTTCTTCTCTCTGTTTCTGAATTTGAGATTCTTAAATAAATTATAAATATTTTATAATGCTTTTATAAGATATTGTATAGAAACTTGTAAAAACTTATAAAAAATTATAGACAACACTGTCTAAAACATGTTTCTAAATTATTTTTATAATGTAAGTTATAAAACTTACTAAACTTTTGAATAAACATGTTACTAAATGAACTTTATAATGCTTTTAGTGTACATTATAATTTTTTATTTTGTAGTTTATGAAATATATAAACTTCAATAATTTTTTTTTTTAAATTAGTGATACATTATAATCTTATATATTTATTAGATATTATCATCGAATATATAAACTTCAATAAACGTTTTTTTATAAAAATTAGTGATACGTTATAATCTTCAATAAACTTCAATTTTGCAGATGAGTTCCTTAAAATTACCTACAAGATTAACTCTTCCAGGAGAAGAAGAAGAAGATGGTAAGAAAACACTTATGAACCACTCCAAACCATCATTGGTTAAAACAATTAAGACCGTTTTGAATGAAAATGAATTCTCGGTCCTAGAAGATTCATTCTTGGGCCCCATAATAAAATTAAGAAAAAATGGAGATATCTTTTTCTCAGGGAAACTCTTTCAGTTTCTAATGCAAAGGAGGATTATAACTAAAGGTAACAAAAATATATATGTTATTTTATAAATCCTTATAAAAGCAGTTAATATCATTTAAACTATAAGTTACTAATTTCTTTTTGATTGCAGATGGGAATTTATGGTTTGCATTTGAAAATCAACAAATGAAATTCTCTCTTCGAGAATTCTACATGACGACCATATTACTTTGCGAGAAAATTCCAACAGTTGCTAATCATCCTGAAGAGCCTTATGAATGGATGGAAGGAAAAAAAAGTTTACTGTTAATGGTTTAGTAAACCTACTGAAATCAAAGGCTAGAAATATGGCAACACCTGAGAGATTATCATTATATGCGTGCATTATTGTCGAAGGGATAATCATAGCCGATCACCCAAAACATTTAATAGATCCAGAATATTTATTAGAGTCGTTGGACTTTAATATGTATGTGTCTCAAGATTGGGGGAGAAAAGGATATGAGATGTTGTATATCAAAACTGTCTGCTAAAACGTGGGGAAAGGACAATTATGACGTCAAAGGATTCCTTCTCGCAGTAACCATTTGGGCTTTGCATTCAATTCCTCAACTAGGTGCTAAGTTTGGGGTTAGGAAAAATTTCAATTTTCTTTCATTCTCTTTACAGTGGTCGAAAACAAGATATGGAAGAATGTGCGAATTGAAAGAGATTGAACTGATTGAAAATGTAAGTTTCTCTTTCTTATCAAATCATATAAATTTTATTATAAACTCGTTTAGAAATTTTATGTTTTTGTTCTAAGGTTGAGGTTCATAGCATTGTAAGGTCCCAAGAGGAGTGAGATGATTTTCTTACACCTAATGGTGATAGAAATTTAATGGAAGTAATTGATCTCATAGAAAAAGGTTATAGATTATCAAGAAGAGATTGAATTAGGGGAGAAGTCAATGTTTCTAAAGCATTGGAATTCATTAAGGGGAAAAGTAAACCATCTTCAGAACATTTGTTTGAAATTGTTGAAAGGCTTAACAAAAATGTTTTCAACATGATTTGTCTATTGGGTAAAGATTTGAATGAACAAAACGTGATCCTTCCAACTATATTTAACAAAACCTTTAAATAATAAAGCTCTCCATAAGAAGGTGGAACATACGTGATCCTTCCAATCGCAAACCCCCTCGAACGTGGTTTTCAAACACGTTCCGCTAAATGCCATACAAATTTTGTAGGAAAATCTGAATACATAAGATCCTTAGCTTCTGCGTATATTTGGTTGCATTCGAACCAAGATATAAATTTAGATGTAGCAACTGACTTACGATTCAACACATCATCTATGGGATCGTCCTCGTTAAAAACAACTAATTGTTGATCAGGTAAATGGAATGATAACTTAACTACGACAATCGTACGATATTGCGTTGGAAAAGCAAGTATCCTCCAAGTAGATTCACATGCAGAAATATACATAACAGAATACAAAATATATACCATCAAATATAAATCATATACGACATATTTGCGCAAATAAATAATTTATTATGTCTAATATTAGTTACTCAAAATTGAAACAACACACAAACGAAACGAAATCCATAATAAAAACATAAAATTACGACATAACATATATAACGACATCATAAAATAAAAGTGATATACAAAATAAAATAAAATAATAACCAATCATATTCACATGCATAACACACATAATTCAATAGTGAGGCATAATCAACTATAATAGATCAATATTATTTTATGTTAATAAAATTTTAATAGATGAAATTAAACATATATGGGACATATATTTTTTTAATAAAACATATAAGAGACATATTATAAAATTTAATAATATCGATAAATTTAAATAACAAAGACATTATTTTAATATATTACATTGACTAAAATAATCAATTATTATTAACATAATATAAACACAATTTATATACAATATATATCATATTATTTAATTTTTTAAATATTAATATAAAATATTAAACAAAATTATAATAAAGTATAAACACACAAACCAATCGACATGTACAATGCGATTATAACAGTATAAATAAACAATTAAAATTATATCACATAATAAATAAAATTTAAAACAAAAATTAAATGTAAAAATATACATATCTACAATTAAAATACCTCTTGACTTCATCAACGTTAGTAAGATTATTTTCCTCTTTCTCAATAGAAGCTCGAACAAAATCAGGTCCTTTATGTATATATTTGAATAAATACTTTATAGCCCTTGTCTGATTACACCACTCGACATTGATATGAGCACGATAACAGATTGCTAAATCTTTGTTGTAAGGAACAACATATCTATTATCACAGTTAAATCCTTTCTTATTAATAAACCTACCATCATCACGACGCATATAGATAGGAAATCCACTACCATCAATTCTAGTAATTGCACTGAAAGATTTAGGGAAAAATTTTGTACATTTTCCATCTTGCATACAAACGCTAGATTTGTTTGCATCTCCACATGGACCATGAATCATTGATTCACCAACAACATCGTATAAATAAGGTTCCAAAATTCTATCAAGAATCTCTGCACTTATAAATTTATCGATATCATCACCTGTGGGTAACTTGGAATCCGGTTTAAAAAAAATAATCATATGCGCATGCGGCAAGCCTCTTTTCTGGAATTCAATCGTATACATGGCTGTAAGAACAATATAAAATAATAAAAAACCATAAACAGAAAGACAGAGCATTAAATTAATCAAGATAAAATAGTAGCATTCAATTACCTGCATCGACCGATCCAAGAATATTATTAGTTGTTATGTCGTATAAAAGATTATCTAATTTCATTTTAAAAAATCTGCAACATATATCTGGTCGATCTTCCGCTTTCAAATTATGCTTCTCCAAATACCTAGTTATCTCTGGCCATTTAGGATTACAGGTGATAGTAATAAAGAAATCAGGAAATCCATAATACTTGCACATAGCCATTGCATCTAAATAATGTTGCATCATATATCTACAACCACCAGTAAATGTTGCAGGTATGATAACACGTTTCTCTTTGTCGGATATAAGACTATCACCTTGATTAGCCGATTTAACGATTTTATCATAGGTTTCTGACCTCAAATCTTTTTGATTAAACCATATATATCGCAGCCTATTTGATTCAATCATGGTATATGCATCAACCAGAAATTGCTGATACAATCTACCAGACATAGCAATAGTCGGAGCTTCACCCAGTCTATCTTGGATACGATAAACAAAAAACTCACGCATTGTTACATTAAATCTTTTTCGTCTAGTGGTATCAACATATCCAATATTTATACCCAACCGGAATCCATCTTCACCATACAGAAACAACAAAGGATATTGCAATGCTAAATAAGATGGATGTAACTCACTAATCCTCTGCAAATTACCAGACCTGGTTTCTATAACGATATCACGAGAATCTGGTGATATACGAAAATCTCCAGGAATTAAAGCAGCCACATCATCTTTGGTTGGAAGATTGTGAGTACGTCCATCCGTATTTCTACTGCTAGTCAATACTAATTTAAATCCTTCTACGCAACCATCCGTCTGAAACCATTCTCTAACGGATCTAAAAGCTTGAACATGTGGATTGTGAGTGTCTAGCATCTCTTTAAGACGATCGACTATACTTATCTTTATTTTTTCTTGAGCATTCGTTTTACTGAAAAAAATATATTATCAAATATATATAAATATATTAAAATTAGAAACATATATAATTATGCAAAAAAATATATAATTTAATATCACAAAAAAACAAAAATATTACCTGTAAGCTTTAATTCTGTTAAAACTTTCATTCATAGGATCGTGTATATAAAGTTGCAAAAATGCTGGATCCTCACCGACACCAGATAGCATGTCCCCGGTGAGATGATAATTTTCACCAGATAATTGAAACAAATAAGGACCTTTTCCATTATTAATTGCATGGTTTACTTTACCACCCAACGATGTAAAAGAGAACATCATGTTATACTCCCATACATACTCCCTATAATGTTTACAATTTTCTTATGAACTATTGTACAACAATGCGAGCAATGTTTTCGGAGGAGCTTTCAACTTTGGTAAACTAACGTTTCCTCGTCGACAAAAAAAGTAAAAATCGGTTTTGCCTTTTTAGTTCTTTTATTAGATCTTTCTCCATACCACATATACACAAAATAACACCCACATAAGAAAGTAGGATCCCCATCATACCAAATATCCTAATAATAAACATAATAATTGTAAATTAATATATATATATATATATATAAAGTTAAAAATTTAAATATTTTTTGTAAATTTAAAAGAAACTATATAATGTAATAATATATAACCTGTTTCTGGTTGCCCAAACATAGTTGTAATATCCGGATCAGGAGATCGTATATTAGCAGATGAATCGTTAATATTATTACTCAGCTCGTTTTGATCGATATCAGAATCATAATCAGTAGCAACAAAACAAACGAAATCATCAATCTCGACTTGTGAAGCAAGATAATCTGTAAATAATACATATAAACGTCAAGTAAAACTATCGTATATATACACACATACATAATTTAATAAATAACTACACAATACACTAACCCGGTGTGTTCGTATAATGAGCAATTTTCTTCTCTTTTAAAATCGACATTCACCGTTCCCTAGCCTCTTTAAATTTATTCCTACCTAGATTTGGGACATCTATATAATGATTGTATATCGAACGTTGAACCGGCACGACAGGTGCATAATTTTTTTTTTCCGATACCTCCTGTGATTTTATATCAAAGAACAAACAAATTATATAGCAAAACAACAATAAAATATATTATAAATATAAACATACGTACGTTTAGGTTTAAGATTTTTATGAGCTGATGTATACATGGCAATTATAAGGTAACAACGTGATCAACGTACGTATGTAACCTACATACAAACAATATAAAGTATGATCACAAATATCTAAAATAATACACGAATCAATATATATATATATATATATATATATATATATATCATACAATGCAAAAATAATATATATAACGACAACGTATATACCGATATTATATACCTATCAAAGAAATTACGATAAAAGCACCTAGCTTATAATAAGAATAGATTAAAATTTATCGATGATAAACAATGCTTTGAAATATCTGTTTATATAGATATCATTAATATTTATTATATTAGGTAAAATTAGATACACACAATAGTAGTTAAGATTTTATAATATTTGTAAATTGAATATTTATACACATATATATACATATATAATCGATATACAATATAAATATACACCTATCATCGGTAAGAAGTAATAGATAATTATTCAAATACAGTTTAAAATATAATAACAATATAGATACATTAACAATTATAATTAGATAAATATAACCAGTATATATATATAATATATAGATAAAAGTTATATTATAATGTATACAATCCAAAAATAAAATATATAATAATCATAAAATTAAGATAAGTTCAATATTATTATTTTTAGTTATAAAAATAATATGCCATTATCATGATATACATGTTATTTTATGTGATTTTACCATCATATCCATTAATACCCAGAAGTAGTGTATAATTAATTAGTATTTTTCAAAGATTTATATAGTTAATTGAGCCAAATATCAGTAGAATAAACATAGATTCTCAAATGTAAAATTAATTTGATTAAAAATTAATATTAATATTCAAACATAATATTTTTATTAATTATAAAATAAAAGATTTATAACGCGTTATATATTTAGTCAAAATAAAATATAAATAGAATACGATTACATTTATTATATATCAAATCCAATTAATCAAACGTATAATAATAACAATGATATTATTTTATATATTATTTTATATTAATTATTTTAAAAATAAATATAGTAAGATAACACGTGTATTAATATCAAACAAACGATAAAATTTTAATCATAATGCATAATAGACATAAAATGTTAAATAAAATAAATAAATACCAAATAAATAAAGTAAAAACAAATACATAATTTTTAAAAAATAAAAAATAATAATGTCGTTTAAAAAATAAAAATAAAAATAATAATTTATTTATCACAATCAATCATCTTGGACTTTTTAGATTCAGTGCGACCATCTCTTGTATCACCAGAAACTCTATCGTTATTCCTCTTCGACGATTCAAAATTATTCTGAATAGTACAAAAAATTATTATGTTATCAACAAATAAAACCTTATCGTTTTAATTAAATTATAATAATTATATAAATACTTGCGATTTTAACTCAGATGAGAACTGTCCAATCATATCTTCATCATTGCATATAATGTCAATAACGTATGAAGGATATCTACTCTTTAAAGTATCAGATGAAATACCAGCTTTAAATTATAAGGTTTTCCCAATTATATTAGACAAAGAACACGGCAACACTGTTGGAAATTCCTACAATCCGTAAATAATAAATAACAGAATATCAACATAAAAATGTAAAATAATTAACATAAAAATTATTAAAACGATAAATGTTTTATCTCATAAATACCTTGGCAACTTCGTTAGCCAACTCAACAGCTGAACGGCATAAAAATGCCTCTGCAACACTATCAAATACAATGAAAATAGTTTCTACACCATCCATGTCCAAGACAAAGNCGGCAACTTCGTTAGCCAACTCAACAGCTGAACGGCATAAAAATGCCTATGCAACACTATCAAATACAATGAAAATAGTTTCTACACCATCCATGTCCAAGACAAAGAATCTGATAAGATACCTATAAAATATAAAAAGCACAGAATTACTCAACATTATTAGAAAATAATTAACTTTTTATCAAACATTAACAAGAATAATATTAAATATATAATAAAAATATAACCAAGATTTCACATATACATATGTATATATTTTTATATATTACATATTACCTCGCAACAACGTTAGACACATCTTTGTCGCATACAGAACAATAGAACAAAGGTGGACCATCATAACCAGAATCTTCTTCACATGGTTGAACCTTTTTATTACATACATTGCAAGCGATATAATACCATTTAGGACCACTTCCGAGAGATTCAATTGATCCAATAGTAACAATTGTCACATATTTTTCAATCTAAAAAATAATTAATTAATCAATACACCAATAGAATATACGAACATATATTAAAATATTTAACATAGATAAATACCTCAGTTGTTTTGATAAGTTCCGAAAGTGTTTTTTGTATTATTAACAAAAAATTCATCATATAGTGAAATAGTATATCCAGCAACTACACTATTTTCATTATATTGAGAAAGAACAACACCATCACGGGGAAGCCTTCAACAAACAAAATTTAAATACATATAAAAATTTTATTATCAAATAAATATATAATTATTTTAAATATACAATATAAAATGACTTACAATGCAAGAAAATCCTTCGCTTCTTGAGTTGTTGGATTAATAGAAACCTGTGTAGAATTAAAAGTATTCGATATACTAATACTACCTCTCCAATCCTTAACACAAGCTAGACTAATAACGCATACAACAATTTTTCCATAGTATTAATCTGAGAATGAAATCTTTTAGCATATTCACCCCATAAAGTACAACTTAATCGAATATCCCTGTCAGAAATTAAACATATATTAATATAATCATATAATATACGTGTTAATTAATTTAATAAAATAAAAACTCACGATAAATCACGTAGGTATATTATAAGCTTCGAATTCGATCTTCCTTGAGTCTTAACAACTTCTAACAGGCCAACACCGGTAACTTGACCAATCACATCTATTTATTAAAAATTTAAATTAGCATAAAAATACAAATATACAAAATATAAATATTCGAAACATACCTATCAATAAATGAATGTCTAATTTTCCAGAGAGAATATCAGTAAAAGCCACAAGACACTTATTAGGAACACTCGTTGGAAAATCTTCACAAGGTTCCATAACAGTCGTGCGATAAAAGAAAATCTTAAATGTCGACAGTGTTGTGCGATATTCTGAAATATAATCCACCAAACGAAAATTACTAAGAATAATCTGACGACTTTCTTCTAAGTCTTTTTCATATCTTTTAACCAAGTTTTTTTCAACAGACGCATGAATCCGAGAACCCTACACAACATAGATACAACAAACAAATTTTAACTAAAGAGCATACAATAGAAATATATATTATACATAAACCCATATACTTACCACTTCATCAAGAAAAATAATCTCTATAGATGTTATTTAAGTCTTCATAATCTTGAGTTTTAACTTGTAATTCTCAATAGAGGGATCAATAGCATCGANTTTCTTCTAAGTCTTTTTCATATCTTTTAACCAAGTTTTTTTCAACAGACGCATGAATCCGAGAACCCTACACAACATAGATACAACAAACAAATTTTAACTAAAGAGCATACAATAGAAATATATATTATACATAAACCCATATACTTACCACTTCATCAAGAAAAATAATCTCTATAGATGTTATTTAAGTCTTCATAATCTTGAGTTTTAACTTGTAATTCTCAATAGAGGGATCAATAGCATCGATCAAAACAAACGTAGCCGGTTTGCGACGAAGATAAGACATTAAAACTCGAAACCAAATTCGATCAACAAATCTGAGAAAATTAGGTATAAATTATAGAATACACAACTTCTTATTATATAGAAAATATAGTTAGTTAACATAACGTTAAATAAAATAATATATATATATATATATATATATATATATATACATGTACAA
>OVBE01011894.1:0-13810 GCA_900406425.1 Iberis pinnata
ATATATATATATATATATATATATATATATATATATATATATATATATATAAATAATGTAAAATAAAAAATAGTTCAACGAATCAATACAAAACTACATAATATAATTAACTTTTAAGTAATTTATTTATTTTAAATTTTCTTTGAACTATGAAAACATATTGTATTATAAAGTTATATAAATCTCTATGTCATATTGTGAAAAAATGGAGTATTAAAATAGAAGCATACTACGATGAATTGCACCTCTAAATTTTCTTAGCATTTTTTAATTTATTATAGTTTTGAATTTATTTATTTATTTAATAACTTTTTTATATTGCTATCATTAATGTCAGTCATACTTTATAAAGAATTTTACACATCCAATTATATCATATTCATTACATATCTTCATTATCTACTTTCGTCTTCTTTTTAATTTGTAAAAGTAAATTGAATAATCATATTATATATGTTAAAATCTATAAATATCTTGCATTTTTCGTGATTCAATTTTTTCAGAATTAAGCATATCTACTCAATTTATTTAGAAAAATATAAAAGTATATGAAAAGTCTCATATTAGATATATAAAAAACGAGTAGTGGACAATACAATATTATAAAAACAACTATATTGATATGAAACTATAAAAGATGAGATCTTAAGCAGATGAAAAGTTAAATATATAATAGATATTTAAATATTTTAAGCGGAGAAAAAGTTAATGTAATATTTTAGTTCATCAAAAATTAAGATATCATAAGTAATCTAATTTGTTAATTTCTTAGATTTGAAGTTTATCAAACAATTAAAAATAAATAAATGTTAATATTATTTCAAATAGGAATGTCAAATGGTTGAATTTATCCAAACCAATCCATATCCATATTAGTTGAATGTGAAATGGGTAATGGTTTAATATCAACCCATAAGTCATTTAAGTTGATGAATTGATTGTTTAATTGGATTGATCCACAATCTAAAGTTCCAATAACATAACTATATTAGCTACTTGGACAAAAAAACATATAAAGATACTAGAACTGAATAGTCAAATAAATTAATATGAAAGACAAGAAGTAAAGACTTAGCTCACGATAAAATAAAATAAAAGTTTTGAGTCAAATAAAATAATTAAATTAAAATGAGATCTTTAAATTAATTATCCAAAACAGCGCATCACTACGTATGAATACAAATTATACCACTTACCATCTACAATCATCACGATCGTTCTTAGCAAGAAAAGAAACCAGAAATCTTGTGAATGCAAACAAGAGACTAAACAATATATATAAAGCACATTAACCACTATGTTAAAAGTTTATAATCCAAATGAGTAAACCAAATTTATGTCTTTAAAGTTAAAAGAACAAGGTGAAAACAAAGATATTATATATGTTTTTTTTCTCCATCTTGTCCTTGTACAATACTTGAACCTGATCGAATAATTACCATCTCTCCTTTGTTGTTATCTTCTACAATTCATAACAAAAGAATCAATAAATATATGAACCAAAGAAAATTAGTTTTGATAAACAAGTGTTATACCTTTTTTTGACATTTCTTACAGTATGCCCTTTCTTCACCATTCTCTTTTTTTTTTACCAGTAAAGTAACTCTAAGCAGCAGTTTATCTCTTACTTCTTTTTGAATGAAACGAAGAACTAATTTTTGATTGTGATGCATTTGTTGAGGATTTTGCACCACCACCAAGACTATTGGGAGGATATTCTTCTTCATTTTCCATCCCTTTAGACATAAACGTAGCTGTAACAAGTTGAAAAGATATATAAGTCAATCTCAGAGACATAGACCAAGGTTGTAAGAAACAAGAAACAAGCTTTGTCTCTTTCAATCTAAATGAAACTAGAGAAGTCTTCTTCAAAAGTGGAAAGAAATAGGCAAAACAAACAAGAAATTTAAGAGAGACAATTGAAAAATCCGATACATACAATATGGTTTGAGAAATAATAGAGAAAGAAACATATCATATTATTAGTTACTAGTCAATTTGGCATTCATCAAAAGCTGAACTCGTGTACAACATTAACACTAGTTTTGAACTTCTGAAAACCCAAAGAATTTGGCTATTTATGTAAACCTAAAAACCAAAAACAGAAATCATACATAGGGGTGGCCCTGGGCTAAAGCTCGTAAAGCAAGGGCTTTAGGCGCCAAAAATTTATATAAATGTTAGGGCGCCAAATTTATTAGAACAATTTTGGTACCGTGGTTGAGTACATCGAATTTAGGGCATCAAATTATAACTATGCTTTAAGCGCTGTTTAGATTCAGACCGACACTAATCATTCACTCATACATTTATTTACAAGAAGTACACAATAGATTCACAGATCAAAGAACATCAAAAATGAGTCTAAACACTCTAAAAATCAAATCAAACACTTATAATTAGAACTATTGTTTCAAAGTAAAAGAACCAACCTGTGAGATCAACGTATCGAAGTCGAAGAAAAGCGAAGAGTCGAAGACCCAAGTTTGAATATCGATGTCGGAGAAAAGAAAACTTGAGAGATCAACGTATCTACGCTCGATCACAAAACGATTCAACAATGGAGGGAAAAAATGGAAGTCTGAAGCTGAGAAAACAAAGGAAGGAGGCGACTAGATAATCTCTTGCCCTATAATTAAAATCAAATGGTTCGGTTATGGATAACTCATAAAAGAATTTGTCATAATCCATTTGAATCCAGTCTAATATATCCATTAATCCATTTGACTCATAAAGTCATTGAGCCCAAACTTTTAGTTGAAATGGATATATGCTTTGAGTTGGATTGGATAAACCCACACAATTATAACCATTTTGACACCCCTAATTTCAAATGAAGTTTTTTATTATCTTATAAATATGAAATATTTCTTTGTTATAAATATTTATTAATATATTTTACGATGCATATAACAAGACATCATCTATTATATTATTTTCTTTGTCATCTGATGATATTAATAGGATAAATGTTTACAACAAATGCAGATGCACCAATGCCAGGAGCACACAAGCTCACACTTTCAAGCAAGAGGAAAAAATACTCTCTTCTCTATAAATATCTACTAACCACAATGGATCCCGACTGAACATAGGAGTGAACATGGTTAGAGGCTAAAATACTTTTTGCGATGAGAATAACCCTTCTATTAAGCTTTTAGTGTTCAAAAGAACCCGACCACTCAAAAGAAAATCATGTTTCATTGATTAGATGACTTCCATAAATTTGCCATAAACCCTGAAATTTTCTTAGAAGATGCATTCGTAAGCTTAAAGCAATAAAGGGCAAATACTGAGAGAGCTAGAATCACTGATTTAAGCAGGATTTCTTTGCCCCGTGGAGAAAGAAATCTATTACGCCATCCTGTTAATTTTGCTTGAATTCTCTCATTGATATACTGAAAGAGTTTGGCCTTTGAGCTTTTTAAACTCTCAGGTATACCTAGGATAGAAACCTAACCCATCTTCTTTATCTATCCATATAATCTGCTTAATTTCTCTTTTGATTTTTCAGGCATCAAAGCTCCAAAAGTAATAGAATATTTATCCTGATTTAATACTTAGCATGAAGCTTGAAAATAACATTGTAACACATGAAACAAGTTCTGAAAATCTTGAACCTTTGCTCGACAGATGAACATGCTATCATCTGCAAAAAGCAGATGCGAAATTGAAATACTTGCTAGAGAAAACCTCATACCCTGTAAGAGGGGTCTTCTCTACTTTTTTCAACAAATAAATCAGTCCTTATAAACTAAGAACAAAAAGAAAGGAAGATATGGGATCTACTTGTCTAAGTTCTCTTTGGGGGTTTATAACTCCATATGGTTGATTATTAATCAAGTCTGCAAAAGACATGGTTGTAACACATTACATCACCCAGTAAACCAAGCAACTGTAACATCATTTGTAGGTACTTCCATTCCAGCCTGTCATAGGCTTTGGATAAATATGCTTTTATGACCATGAATTCCTCAACAATGGTATTATCAGAGGATAAAGCATGGATTCATTCATGTGCAGTTAAGATATTATCAGATATGAGACGGTGGGGAAAAACACATATTGAGTTGGGAAAATTATGTTTTTCATGAAAGGCTGTCATTTCTCCACCATAATTTTTGAGATAATCTTATATAAAACTGAGCGGAGGTTGATCGATCTGAGATCTTGCATTTGATCAGGGTCTGGTTTTTTTTGGTATCAAACTAATTAGTGTGAAATTTCAGTCCCTCTATAAAATACCTATGTCGAAAAAGAGTTGAATCTCTTTTGTCATTGATTCTCTTATGATGTTCCAATAATGTTGGAAGAATGAAGCGGTCATTCCTTCACTCCCTAGTGCTGCATTTTCTTTTATAGAGAAAACTGATTTTCTAACTTCAAGAGTTAATATTGGTGCAGTCAGTTTCTGTTTCTTAGGAGGGATCACTTTCTTCTTCATTCCTCTCAAAGCCTCTCTATTTAAGCTCCCATTAGACGCTGCAAAGAGGTGATTAAAATACTCTGATGCAATCTCTCCCTTTGAAGTTTCTGAGATATGAGCAATACCTTCTGCATTCTTAAGCGTTTCAATTCTTTTCTTTTTTTCGTACCTCTTGAACTGAAGCATGACAGAACCTCAAGTTTTTGTCACCATCCTTAAACCATTTTTATTTAATCTTTTGCTCCAATAAGATTCCTCCCTTTTATATTCAAAAACCAATTTTTTGAGGTATGCGATTATTATTGAAGATGGACTGTCCGAAGATTCCTCACTTTTGAGAGCTCTTTGTATCCCCTGAATGTTGGTTCTTAAATTGACCATATTATGTTTTTTTCCATCTACTGAGACTTTTTATGTAGTCTTTAATGCGAATAGAAACTGGGCTTATTGAGGCTCTTTGATTAAGCCAAGACCTGCGTATAATCTCTCCCACCTGCTGATTTCCTAACCATCTTTTATCAAACATAAAGCTTCCCATGAATTCATTACTTCTCGGATACCAATTTACCCTGACCGGTCTATGACTCAACCTCTTTTGCTCGTAAAACTTGAATAGCGCTTCGGAACATGCTGGTCCAGTAAGTATTTGCGAAATACATGTCTAATCTGCATTGGACCCAATAAGCTCTCGAGGTATTTCCACCAAGATTTTCCTTAACTAAACCAGAGAGAGTTGCATCCAACCGAAGGTTATTTCTTTTATTGTTCATGGTGTTCCTTTCCTTACCTGGGTCGACATCTTGGCCTTATGGCTTGTTGAGTAAAGGGCAAGAGGATTTCTCATGTGTCATTCTTTGACAGTTGTAACATCGCTTATGAATATTTTCATAAGCAAAGTAAAATGCAGTCTTCTCACCAGATGTTAAGATGAAAGATCTGCTCTTCCTTAGAATTCTAGCAACATTAAAATGAATTTAATCCTCACGTAATCTCTACTCTTAGATTTAGACTCTTCCAAAGATACAATATCAACTCTTCCCACTATCTCCCCTAGTGACATGATAGCATGCACTATGTAATTATCCACTAGGATATTTCTGACTTGAACTCAAATATCCACAAACTGCAAGAAATCCTCCGGAGGGTTCGCTGCCAACGCTCAATGGCCAAAGTCCAGTCATTATGTGTTTGAACATCTTTTTTCAAGACTTCAAGTGGATCATGTCGAAATCAAAGCTGAACTGGAACCGATCTGACGAAAGAGCCACCCCTCTTACTTTCCCACCTTTTGTCATTTTTTTTGCATATCCCATACCACATCCGACACTTTTTGACAGAGAGAATTGAGTATTCTCCCTATCAGACTTAACTTATTATTTTTCGAGGAGAACTCTGGAAAATTAGGCATTTGGAACAGTTCCTCCTCTTCTTCCTCTAAAAGACATTGCCGCAAGGGCCCTATCCATTTTTGAAGACATTTCACTTAGGAGACTGGTTACCGAAAGTGAAATTATATGAAAGGATAAGACGAAAACAAAAATCCTGTGACAGATAATAAAAGTAGAAAAGAAATCCACGAAGAAAAAAAGATGAGATTCCACTTGAAATTTTTAAGATTGATCAGAAAAGTGCTTTTCCATTTGAACAGTATATCTCACACAGTTTACAAGGTTATATCCACCACACAAAGCTCCCAACTCAAAAGAGGTAAAGATTCTATTTGAACTAGAGGGGCCTGAGCTCTACTTAGGAGAATTCTCTAATTATTACTTAATTCATATCTATCATATATATATATATATATATATTCATGTATACATTACATAAATTAAATCTCAGATGATACCAAGACAGACTATTAAGCTATACATGTTGATTCCTTATATTTGATTTCGTATCACTGCATAATCCAGCCCCATAAATTCTCTTTTTTTATCTTTCTCTGACTTCCTGGTTCTCTAATCACTGCGTAGTTAATTTTCTTTAATCTCGGACACAAAGATAACTCACATATGAATTTAAAGAACTTCAAAATCTTATGAAATTCCAACTCCTACTCCGAAACAGAGACAACAACTAGTAACCAGATCTTTTGGCCAAATTTGCTCGAGCTCAAAGGAAAATTTTCACTTATATGCATATTTTTCATCTTCATTAGTTTCTCGACTCTGAAAATATTTTTGGTTAATCAATGAAAAAATTTTGTTACAAAAATGACTTAAGATGAAGATATCATGGCGCTGTTCGGAACCGATTCTAGAAATAAATGGGATGCAGGAAATATAATATTTTGGGGTACTATTGTGAAATAAATATATGGTAAATTAATTTTGTAATTAAATTACATTAGAGAGTATTCGAATTACACACGAACGAAAACAAAATGCACACATTACCATTAAGACAAACATACCCATTTTTTACATATTTAATTTAAAACTAGAAGCGAGTACTTCACTTGCCTAGACCTCTAAGGACCAGCACTAAAGTTGCTGTTTCAAGACCATGCGTACCTTCCCGCCAGTTGATTCTCATACATTTGTAAAGTCACAAATCGTGTATTCATATAAAAAAACATCTTATAATTACTTTTAAAAAACCACCACTTGATAATATACAGCTAATCCACAAAGTAACGTGGTTTTCCCCTGTTAGTAGTGCTAATAATAGATACACATTTTTCATTCACCTTTATCATTCTATCATCTCTTTTATATAACTAAAAAAATGAGGATTGGATATCTCTGAATAATTTAAGTCTTTGAATTGATTTTTGAAGTAGGCCAACTTGACAAGGAAAGCTTAGCTTACCAGATCTTCAACTGAACAATCGACACAAAGCTGAGAGGACGTTATTCAACTTGGAGTACACCAAGAACAATACATAATACCCCACCTGGCAATGTAGAAGAGCTCACCCCTGGTTTCTAGAGCCGTGCCAACATAAAAATAATCCATAAGCAATTAAAAAATACTCCAATTCATAAAAATGTCTACAATAATAAAACCAGTCACATAGAAGAAAAAAACGCAAACTGACTTATAGTTTAAAACATAATTCTTCTTCCTTTCTTTTCTACGTATTCGTTCACCAAACTTTCGAAATCAACATTTTTAAGCAATTCTCTTTGAATGAATAATATAGCCAAGTCACTCAATCTCTCATGTGACATAATCGAACGAAAATACGATTTAATCATATTTAGTTTAAAAAAAAATTCTTTCTGCAGATGCTACATAATCTGGAATAGTTAACAGTATATGATAAGCAATTCATGAATTTGGATATCAATCCTCAATTGCTTTTAAAAACTCTAGCACTTCAATAGACTTCTTAACTTCTTTTGGTAAAGTTTCTGATAGAATTTTAAGTTAAAACAAGATCATTACCAACATCTAAATTCCTTCTAAAGATTAAAGAATCTTCAAGATTTGGTGCAAAAAGCCAAACTATCATCACTCGCCGGTTGTAATTTTCTTAAATCAAATAAAAAATCGAATATTTGTTAATTCTTCTGGAATTGTTCAAATCTTGTTCCGAGTAAGATGAGTGCTTGATGATATATTGAATATTAAAGTATATAAATATAATTATATATAACTAACAAAAAATGTGACGAAATTTTTTTTCTAACTTGATGCCCTAACATATATAATTATTAACTAACAATTTTTTTAATTTTGATGTCATATGCTCACGCTTCTTTTATGTTAGCGTAGGCACATGACTGGTGGTTTCCATTGCGTAAATGACTCTGTTGCTAATGAAAATCAAACTCTTAAAAATCGTTTTAGCATAACTAATAGTCACCATTCTTTTCTTTTTCTTGTCAGAAATATTTTATATATGATAATAAAAGAATAGTTTCACAAGAGAGAGAGTGTATTATCCCTTTGCGCAACATATGCTAAACAATAAGCTAAGTTATTATTATCTCGAGTTAGACACAAAAAAGATTTAACAGAACAAGTAGTAGCAAGGGATAAGAGAACAAGTAGTAACAAGGGATAAGATATCTATCAGAAGACAGTTGCTTCCTTGCCGCCATAAACCACCTTTACTAAGAGGACAGAGGCCCCTTTGAAGCAATTCTATGAGCTCTTTACAATCGTTATATAAAAAAAAAAAATTGGAGTAACCAAACCTAATCATATGTAAAAGTCATCCCTGACAGCAAGTGCTTTTGCATCAAAAGAAGTTAGTGTAAGTGTAATTGAGGAAGAACCTTGCATTAACAGATTGCCATTGTGTATGCCAGCCACCACCAGAGTTTTCATCTTGAGACAACCATAATGCATCTGTATATAAAATATGATCTGATTCTGCAGTATTGTTTCGTGATGTTGAGAAGGTGAGACACACTGTACACAGGTATAATTGGTGGTGAATGTAGCAGAGACCACTGGTTTGCATCAATAATAGTTATTATGATAGCTTCATTGATATGCCATCTCTTATTTTCAAAACATAGAGCATTCCGCATTTTCCAAATTCTCCAAAGTAGATAGGCACCAAGACTATCTTGACCAAGTTTAAATTCATGAGGCAACGATGTCTCTGAAGAAAGGACATATGTCAAATTGGTTTCCAGGTTATGACTGATTTAGTGATGTGGAAAATCTGTAAATGGTGGTAATTTCCAAATTTCTTTTGCAACTCGACACAAGAAAAACAAATGGTTGACAAATTCATCTGCATCCCCACAGAAAGGACAATGAACATCAAGTTGAATTTTCCTGGTCTTTAAAGCGACATTGACTGTTAGCCCTTTGTGAAGCAGTTTCCAAATAAAATGTTGGATTTTTCTGGACAAACAGTTTCCATATTCTTTTATAAAGATCTGTTGAATGCAAGGATGAGGGAACTAAACTATCCTGAGTATGATGAATATGATATCCTGATTTAACAGAGTATTGACATGATTTAGAGTGTTTCCATAGAGGTCTATAAGCAGTGGCGAATCCATAACAATTTCTCACCAAGTGCACTATAACAAATAAAATATATCAAAATAAAAATTCTTACAAAAAATATAACGTTTTACAAAGGCATTTTACGTTGACTCATTGCTTGAAATATGTTCATTGCTGATTCATTTATAACATCATCAAGCAACTCATTCTCGATAAAACAAACTAGATACACACTTATAAACTTGTCTCCAATTAGATTTCGCATAGCTGTCTTCCCTAGCTTCATCGCAGAGAAGATCTTTCAACAGTTGTAGTAGCAACTAGTAAAATTAAAGTTAAATTTAAAATCCTATAAACCAATGGAAGTACCTCATCCTTTTTTTGTTTTTACGATCATACGAGTTAGGTCTCCAAGATTATGCAAAGATTTAATTTCTTATCTTCTGTTATATTATCTATATAAATTCCAAGTTGTTGCTCAAGAGGTAAATATTCTATGAAGGTAAAATCATCCAGATAAAACTTAGCTAATTTAACCAACTTCGACTTGTTAAATCCATGAAAATTATCAATTGGACTTAAAGAAGCCATGCAAATAAGAAGTTCAGTGTTTACCTTGGTAAAACGATCGTTAAACTCTTGAAGTTGCAAGTCCAAAACTGTGTTAAAATAATTGAATTTATAGTGATGCATATTAGTAATGCTCGTTTTTCTTCTTGGCCTTCGTAAGTCGATATAGTCTTTTTCCATTATAAGCATTTCAATATCATGTTTTGTACCAGACAAAAATTTTTTAATCATAAGTGATTTCCAACCATCTTCTCTAAACCCCTGCAATTCATGTTTAGTAGATTCAAATAGTGACATAGCATTCAAGATGTCTTGATTTTTTCTTGCAAAGCTTTTGACAAATTCTCGGTTAACCCCAAGATAAATAACATTAGTTGCATATAGAATACACAATCAAATGTCTGAAAGTACCTGATAAGACCATATGCTTGGAATCTGTTTGAATCTTCAATACCTTCATTTTGGACATACTCAAGAACTTGAATTATAGAAGAAAACATCCCAACTAGTCGCAACAATGTTTTATAGTGAGTGTCCCACCGAGTATTTCCAGGCCTTTGAAAAGAAAGTTCTTGATTCAATCCAGATCCAGTGCTAAGCCCACCCCTACTAATTCCTTTTTCTATCTCTAACCGGTAACTATCTCGAAGCTTATGTTTTTGTTTGCAAGAGGATAAAAAAATGTTCAATAGTCTCGCAGAAGAAACATGTGCAAAAAGTGTGACGACATATCGATCGATCCGGAAAGGGATCGATCGATACAAACCTCCTGGAAACTTACGTAAATTGAGATCGATCGATCCGTGCACTCGAGAATCACTAAAAATCATCCAAAATTACACTTTTGCCCTTAAAACTCATCAAGATTCTTCCTTATTGGTTTTATTTTGTTTTTCCTTATTTTTAGCACTATAAAAAGCCTTAGGATATGAATTATTTAGAATCATTCATTCAATCACTTATTTTATTTAGAGAGTTTTTTATAGAGAGACGAATCACATCCTTGTGTTCTTGGAGAATATTTCTAAACTCTGTCTTTTATTTATAAAATTTGGTTTTTGAATATGTGTTCTTCTCTGATTATGATTTGTGTTTACTTTTCAATGTCTGAGTATTTCACTTGTTAGGTTTTAGGGTTTCTCCCAGGAAAACCAGGTTAATTGTTAGGGTTTGATAAAATGGATTGAATTTGTTAGGTTCTTAGTCTAGATTTGTTACCAATGCATGAATTAAACATGCCATTTAGTTCATTGATATTAGATTTATAAACAAAAAGGGATTTTATTTAGAGATCTGACATAGTCTAGATGAGTAAGTGCCTTTGCTTGCGGGAGTATTGTCTTAGGGTCTTATGAACATATCAAATCGGAATTGAAAAGTATGTTTGAATTATCTAAATACGGCGGGAGTTTGTCTTTAGTGATTCGAACATAGGGATCTAATACTTCGTGAGGAGATTAGTCTAGCTTTTTGTCTCTTGAGTTGAGAACTATTTTCAAAGAAAATCCTGCATGTAAACATGAATACATGTGGAATTCGATATTGCCTAGCGTTTTTGTTATTGCTTTACAACCATTTTTACTTTATCGTTATTGCTACTTTCTAATCAACACCATCTTTTAAATCTGTTCCTAGCTTGATTCGATTTTAAACTGTGAGTCGTACATTCTTGTTATCTATGGATTCGATCCCTCACATACTACTGATTTTGATGTGCACTTGCAGTGAATATATTTGAGTTATAACCTGAGTGTATTAAGTTTTTGGCGCCGTTGCCGGGGACCAATATAGTGCCCAGTTTTCTTTAGAGTTTAGTCTAGGAATTCTTCTTTTTACAGTATTCAAGCTTTCTTTCTTCTTGATTTCGTTTTTACAGGTGCATGAAACGAAGATCTGACAAATCCAAGAAATTGCAACCTCAGTAACGCAGAACTCTTAAAGTTAGAACGCTCAAAATCAATGGCTGACTATCGTGTAGCCCAGAATCACCCTATGGTAGGTGACTTCAACAATCCCCACGCATTCCTTGCCGACAATAATGCCATTCGCCCTAACTCATCTCGTAGGTAAGAATTCACCATACCTCACCAACTCTTCACTATGGTTAGGCAGAACAAATTTCATGGGTTAGCTTCATAACATCCCATGGATCATATCGACAGCTTTGAGGATATCTGCAGCACTATTCGACTCAATGGAGTTTCGAATGACTACATATATTGCACCTTGTTCACTCATTCTCTAGCTGATAAGGCACTAAGATGGTTAAAGTCTATCCAGCAAACTCTATTCAGAATTCGGATGAATGTAAATCCAAGTTTCTCTGCAACCTCTACACCATTAACAGGACCAATTATCTACGAAATATGATCTCTCAGTTTCAGCAAAGTCTTGTAGAAACCTTCTATGAATCATGGGAAAGATTCAAGGAGTACCTTCGTGGTTGTCCTCACCATGGGTTCTCTAAGCTAAATTTTCTCAACATCTTTTACAATGGTGTAGACCATTAGTGACTCTCTTTGGATGCTGCTAGCAATGGTAGTTTCATGACCAAATCTGTTGGGGATGCCTATCAACTTATAGAGAATCTAGCTGCAAGCAACAAATACCATTGCCCAGATTATGATAGAAGGGTGAAGGTAGCTACTTCTGAAAACTCTGAAATCGTAGATTTGAAAGGATAAGTTTCAGAATTGAAAGGAAAAGTTTCAGAAGTGAAAGGATTGCTCACTCAGCTTCTCAAGAATCAAGACAGAAACATATGAGCTTTACTGAAAGTGTAGAAGCAGCCTCTTTTGCTTTCCAAGACCAAGTGTACCCACCTCAACAGCCGTCTTTTGTGCAAAACTTGAACTCATGTGATTTTCAAACAACCTCTCAGCCTAGATTTCAACAATCACCTCCACCACAAGTTCAATAAGATAACAAGATGGAAGCCATGTTCCAAAAGATACTTGAAGGTCAGCAACAAACTGAAAGAAACCTAAATGTCAAGATGGATAGTATGTATAATGATTTGAACCAAAAATTTGAAGCATTGTCTACTCATGTCAAGCATTTGGATACTCAAGTTGCTCAGATTCCAGAAGCTATAAAGAGACAAGTTGGTGCCCTCCCTGGGAAGTTTGAAGACAATCCAATATGCTACTGTAAGTCAATAACCTTGGGTTTAGTTGCAAGAGATGATGAATCTGCAAAAAACACAGATCTGAAAAAATCGGGAAAAGATACAGAGGAAGGATCAATCGATCCTATGTTACGGAAAAAACCAGGGACTTCAGATCGATCAATTCTTGCTTTTGGATCAATCGATCCAGGAAAATCAGGAGCATCTGAAGGAAGAGATCGATCGATCCATTGGTGCGGAACTCAAAAAGTCTTGAGATCGATCGATTCCTTCAAGGATCGATCGATCCCCCTACCAAGACTGCAACATCTCCTGTTCGAGTTTATAAACTGAAGATTCCTTTTCTGGTTGAGCCCGAAAATTCCAGAACTGGCCTTGAGGATAATGGGATGATAGGCAAGCCACCAAATCCACCAAAAGACTTCAAAAGATGCAAGATCCTAGGGAATTTGTAGTTCCATGTTTGATCAATGATGTGGAATTCAAGGACTCACTCTGCGATACAAGTGCTAATGTGAGTGTCATGTCAAAGGTTGTTGCAGAGAAATTAGAAATCTCAGGTATTAAACCATCTATGATGCCCTTTCAGCTTGCTGATAATTCCATTATAACTTCTACTTGAATCATATCTGATATGCTGGTACAAGTTGGAGGATGTTTAGTTCCTGTTGATTTTCATATCTTGGAGATGAATGGGGACTCAGATAGACCACTAATTCTAGGTAGACCTTTCCTAGCATATGTAGGAGTTGTAGTTGATATGCCTAATCAGC
>OVBE01011895.1:0-13810 GCA_900406425.1 Iberis pinnata
TATATATATATATATATATTTTAACGACTTCGTAGCTTATATTATCAAAATGTAAAGTTAGAGGTGGATGTTCAGTTATTTTTTTCGAGTTTTTGGAATTCAAAATTTCAGTTCCATCCCAATATTTATAAATTTTGTTTTGAGTTTGAGTTCGAATAATCCATTTAAATTATTTTGTAAATTTAAAATTCATATATACTTTAAATTTCTCAAATCTAAAAATAAAAATATATTACATATAAATTATAATAATATATGCCAAAATACTTAAACTTAACATATAAATTGGTCTGACTTGATTATTTGTATAGAGAATCAATTAAATATATCAAATATTTTTTTTGTGTGTTTTGAGTGTTTTTAATTATTTTATGCATTAACTTTGGACCAAAGCAATAAAACATACAATTAACAAGTCTTTCTCTCTTCATCTCTCTTCTCCCTATTCTCTCTCCACGCTGTTCGAGAATAGAGAGTGGTGGTGAGGTATGAGTCCCTCCTCCGCCAGCTTTTGCAGACACCGTCTGTGCACAGCGACTCTGGATCTTCGGCGAGTCCAGCGGCGAAGATCCGGTGGCCTGTGCTTCAACCGTAGATCCCGTTCCGGCGAGCCACCACAATCCATCCCAAACCAAGCGAAGATCCGGTGTTGACGAGAAGCGGTGCCGATACGTCGCGGATCTAGCTAATCCAGCGTCGTAGCTCTTCACAAGGAAGACGGGAAACAGGCGGAGGCGGCGGAGCTCTCATCGGAGGAAAGATCTCTCACACCCAAAAGAACGGCGGTGAAACCAAGGTGGTCTCTGCTTGAGGACGGCAAGACTACTGCGGTTTCTCTATACCGAACCAATGAGTGAGTTTTGGTCTGTCCTCTCTCTCCGGTGGGGGTGTCTCTTCCTCCGGAGATATTCCCGAAGACAACCGGCGGAAACGCTTTCAGATCTGAATCTTCCTCCTCTACCTCGCTTTTTCTTCTGCTTGGGTGAGCTCAGTTAGCCGGAGGGACGGTTGAGTCCACCTTCACTACGTTGAGCCGGCCATCGGAGCAAACCTCTAGTGGTGTCCGCGGTTTAGGCAAGACGGCGGTTCTAGGGTTTTCCTAGAATCGATGGGTTAACCTAAACCATGGTTTAAGTGTTAACTAGGGTTAGTCTTACACTTACGGTTAGGTTAATCTTTTGTGGGTTAGGGTTTTTGGATTGTATTGGGCTCTCATGAAATTGGATCTCGGCCTATTATTTTAGGATTTTGTAAAAGGCCTATATCTGGATGTATTATAAGCACTTTCAATAAAATATCCTTTAACAAAAAAAAAAAAAACTTTGGACCATTTGTATATATTTTCAAATATTTTAGATAACTTCAGAATATCTCATATATTTTAGATAGTTTTCATATATAAAATTTAAAAATATTTAATATATCTAAGTATATAAATCAGTTTTAGATATATTCGGATACTCAAAATATTTAGGTTCAAGTCGGATTCAGTTTCAGTTTTTCTTAATACCAAAATTTGAATCCGTTCAGATTTTTAACTAATTTTGATTAGATACCACTTTTCTGGATAGATTCAGTTTGGTTTTTCATATTTAGATTTTTTGCCTAACCCTATCCAAAATAATCACTTTTCAGTTTTCTCCAAAACCGGTTACAAGTACATGCAACGTATCTTTTTAGAAAAAGTACATACAATGTGTGAAAAAAAACAATTAATTATTTCAAGTTCAGTCTTTAAGAGTTCAGATCAAACATATATGTGCTATTGACAAATTATACAACTCTTAAAATTTTATTCATATTAATCTTGTTTTTATTTGAGGTTTCATGTTAATCTTGTTAAAGATTTGCTAAAAGTTACTCCCTCCGTTTTTAATATAGGATTTTCTGCAAAAAAGACCTCCAATGTGAATAAATAGACAAATCAAACAACCATATTATTTCCATGCACTAAAAACCTTTACCTCGTAGTCAACCCGCAATACAGTCTGTCTGTATATCGATGACGTGTCCCCCCCCCCCCCTTAACAGAGCAGACGGCGTCTTCGATGTCGTTTTTTCTCTTAAAAACGGCTGAATGTTTGTTGTTTTTCTCGAGAAACGACATGCTGTGTGATTCAACTACTCCTACTTCAAACATCGAAGTCAGCTTCGATTTCTTCTTCTTCATCATCTTGGAAATCACCAATCTAGCTCAAAATCGAAGCTATTCCTCCTTATTACGCCAATTTCTTGCTTCTTAGATGCTGAAATCCAACATCAAACCTTGGCGTCATAGTCAATTTTGGAAGCATTATAATCCTCGAGAACAACCGAAGAAGAAGATGGAGCCTATCGAAGAGGAAGTAATCCCCGAAGCAGAAGCTGGATGAGTTGAAGATGAACCTAAAGACTCTTCTAGCAGGTTCGATCTTTTCTTCTGTGTAGGAGGTTATTGGTCTAAAGACAACGAGTACTTTGGTGGGGAATCTCATCCAGTGGGTAGTGTATAGCCATGGGTTTAATAGAAGTTCAATTACGAAGATTGTGGTGGATGATCTTGGTTACGAAGATACAATGAACATGGTATCTTGGTTTCCACCAGGTTCCGTAAAGAAGAAGGTGGATATATTAGATGAAGATTTGTTAGGCATAGCTGTGCAATATAGTATTAGTGTAAGAGCTTTGACTCTGTTCATTGCAAGGAGTGATGATCCTTTAGTAGGTAGGCATAAGGATATGAGGGGTTATGTGTTGGGTGAAGCAGAAGAAGATGAAGGAGAAGATGCATCAGACTTTGAAACAGAAGTTGCATCAGAAGCTGGAGGACTAGATTTAGAAGGATATAATAGTGATAGTATATCAGTAGAACATGTACAAGATAGTACTATTAGTACAAGTGATAGTGAGTATGAGAATAGGTCTAGTACCATGACGAAGTCAGTGTTCAGGTTGGGACAGGAGTTTGCAAACATTGCTGAGTTGAAAAGGTGTTAAAACTTATGTTAAAACTTGTATTCTGTTGTCTTATGCTAAAACTTGTTTTCTCTTTTGAAGTACTTAAACAATTGGTAAACAATAAGATAACAGGTAGAACTAAACATTAGTACAATAAGACAATAGGTCAAACAAAACATTAGTACCAAAATACATGTCTTACAACCCGAAACAACATGTCTTACAACCCCAAAATACATGTCTTACATGACTACATAACAAAACAACAAGACAATCAAGCATTGTCACCAACCATTACTTGTATACATAACCAACAACCATAACAACAACTAACACCACTAAAACTGTTAAAGATGTTAGGCAGAACATGTTGTTCTTTGACTCTACAATCTCCATACTCTTCTTTAACTCAACAATCTCTTCCTTCTTCTCCTCCAAAGACTCTTCTAACAGCATAAGCCTCCGTATACTCTCCTCATCCAACTGTAAATGACTTCGAATGCCTTTACTTTGATCTCTCTCGGCTTCAATTTGAGATTCAATTGCTGTTGCTTTTGCAGCACAAATTTCAAACCACTAAACAAACAAGAACATAGAGATTTAGTTATTGTTCATTGAATCAATAAACAAACAAGAACAACAATGTTCTGCCTAAAACATTGAATCAACAAATTTCCAATTTGTTGTTCAAATCTAGCAACATTCTCAACATTCTCAAACAAGAACAACAATGTGTCAGGTAAAACATTGAATCAACATTCTCAACATTCACATCTATTCTAATATATCAAAATCAGACAAATTTCAATTTTATTGTTTATACTAAATCTATCAACATCGTCAACTTCATCAAAATATCAACATTGACAAAAAATGAACTTACAATTGGAAATGTGTCTTCAGGCTCATTCCACCCACTCGTTACTTCATCCAAATCATCTTCACCATAGTAGCCAAAACCTGGTGCTTGAGTCGGATCGCTCAAAGAGTAGCTGTAATCTTGCCCCATTGAAGTCCTGCTAGCTCAATCTTCGTTAAATCAGGTTACCTCTCTCTCTCTCTCTCTCTCTCTCTCGATTTTTAGCTCAACCTCTCCAAATTGAAGACTTGAAGACGACAAACCCTAAGCCCCAATTCAATTTTATCCTTTGTCGAAATGATGCACAACTCAAAACGCAGCGTTTCGACAAACCGTTAATTATAAACGGTAAGTTAACGGACAGACGGTATTGCGGGTTGACTACGAGGTAAAGGTTTTTAGTGCATGGAAATAATATGGTTGTTTGATTTGTCTATTTATTCGCAGTGGAAGTTTTTTTTTGCAGAAAACCCTTTAATATAAGTGGTTTTATACGAAATTTTTTGTTCCAAATTATATGACGTTTTCGGTTTTCTATGTAAAACTTATTAATAGTTAATGTTGTATGACCAATGATAATACATCTTCCATTTTTTCATTTGTTAATTTGTGGTTAGGTAAATAATTAATGATGTTTTTGTTTTGAAAATATAAGAAATTAATGATTTTCTTAATCTATGTGTATAGTTCTAAAACGAGTTATATTAAAAAACGGAGGGAATATTGAATTATTATAACATTTTATTTATTTATTTATTTAAGAAATTATTTAGTGAGGAATGTCGCACTATAAATACATTTCTTTTTAATCATTGCAAAACCAAATACGGAGAAACGTCGACCAAGAAATGACATAATATCAGTAATTGAATTGTAAAAATTATATATAAAAATTGACTTTATTTTTTTAGTCGGTGGAGTTAATGTCGTTAGATTGACGTTTTTTATTTCAGCTATTTTAGGTTTTAGAAAAAAGTAATTTTTTAATTTCACCTAAAGTGAACCTAAGTATTTATCTAAAAAATGTATGGAAAAGAAAATCGAACTATAACGAGGATTAATTTGTCAAAAACCAATATGTATAATATAAGTCAGTGTCTGCGCTCAATTTGATTTGTTTTTTACCTCCCCCTTTTATAACTAACCGTTAGCGAGTATTCATCTTCTTCCTCCTCTTTCTTTCTCTGCAAGTCTATTAGGGTTTTGATTCTCTTTTGAAAGTATCGCGATGGTGAATAAATTTGGAACCTGCTCTGCTTGAAAAAAGAGTCGTCGCAAGAAAATGGATAACGGATAACGTTGATGAGAAAGGGTTTGTGCAGGGTCGACCTTGAAATTTTGGGGGCCTAAAACAAAATTAAGGCTAATATTTCATATATTTGTTTTTGGGGCCACTATATATAAGTTTTTTAAAATTTTAGGGGCCTATAAAATATGAGATCAAACTTATAAAAACGGGGGCTATAGACGAATGTTCCATATCGATGTGTCCAGGGCCGGCCCTGGGTTTGTGTGTTCTAGCGACTCTGAAGGGACGAAATCATCTACCTGTTCCAACGCAAGAAAGTCATCGATCGAATCTGAACAAGGTTTTGTGTGTGTTTATTCATTATTAACATTCAAGATTTGTTCTTTTCCTCAAATTCGGTTTTTGCAGCGCCTTCTAAGTCTCGTGGTAACCTCCCTACCGCACAAAAGAATTGCAAACGTGATGAATCATTAACATAATACAAGCTTGTTATTACTGAAAAGATGAAACCTGAGAGAGGTTTTTTTTTTCTTAGCGTTCATTTCATATTTGAGCAACAAGATTTGGTTTTCTTCTCACGTTTGACTTTTTCCAGCAGTGGTTAATGAATCTCATAGTAGTAACGTCTCTACAAAGCAAAAGACTTTGATGAAAAATGAATCTACTGGTAAACTAGAGTTCTCTGCCCTTGTGAATCAATGTTTCTTGGAACTGCAGTTTCTGAATTATTTGGGCTTTGCAGTGAATTCTGTGGAGAAAGCTCACCGGAACAAATGGGCTTGGTATGATCGAGATGCCAAGATACACCAAGCGGAGAAATTCCGTAACGGTGCTTGTGCAAACGTGTAGTGATGTTTATAGTTTCTTTTTGTTGAGTATTGGATATGTCATAAGCGCTACAAAAAAAAGAGTTATTGTGACGAAATTTTGTTACACAAAAATTTTGACACAAATTTGTGACGTTTTATTTATGGTTTTATGACAAATTTATGTTTGTCACAAATTTGTAACTGTTTAGTCATAATATTATGACAAAATTTGTAGTCACTAAAGTTTTTCACAGTTAGAGACGTAATTGTTATGTTAAATTAGTCAGTAACAATTGTAACTTTTTCATGGTAATATAGTTACCAGTTAGAGACAAAACTATGAAAATTATGTGAGTTGTAATTTGTAACATTACATTTACTAAACATGATACAAATTAGTGACAAATTATTTTATTATTAATACTTATGTATTGGTGTTAGTGATTAGTTAAAATGAGTTATTAGTGATGTGAGAATAACTTTAAACAATGTTAAAACACCAATGTTCATGTCTCAATTCTACAAATTTGAGAAATACTTCATAAGTTCTTTTATGTTTTGCTTCTATGTGGTGCTGTGTGGTTTTAACTAAATAATCCATACGAGCTTGTTCGACAATTCAAGAAAAATAAAAACACATTTACAAAATATGATAAAAAACTATTGCAGCCAAAAAAAACATAAACATCGGATCAACTTGCATAGATTTGTGTAGCGTGCAAGCTTTGAACAGACGAAAGTAGTGTAGATCCGATCGAAAAGTAAAATGGCAATGAATTGAATTACATATTCTACAATATCAGATAAAAAGAGACTAATTTAATAAGAAAATTGAATTTTTAAAAAGAAATATCACTACAAAAAACTGCATATTGATAGCATTCCACGCTAATTTCAGTTATGCTATCGTAGGTGTCCCTCACGTGTCATAGCATGCTCAAAACGCTATGGATGTTGATAAATAAGTGGGAATGAAAATCTGGTCGCGCTTTTTAATTTTGGTAACATTTTACCTAATCTCTTTATTTTTCATTTTTTTAACAAGACCAGACTTAATTATAGCTATTTCGGTTATGCTATCGTAGGTATCCCTCATGTTCCTTTTTTTTAACAACGACATACTCAATTTTTTCCACTATACATCTAGTTAATAGAATAGTTAAAATATAAAATTACTGGAAAAAGTGTAATGCAAATAAAATAATTTAATTAAATGGAAAAAATTAAGAATAAATAAAATTAAAATACAAATTTTGAAATTTAATAATAAAACGGAGTAGAATTTAATTAAAAATATACATATAAAAATTTTTGTAAGTGAACTAGTGAAACTGAAAAAAAAAAATTTAAAAACTTTTAATTAAAATTAAATTTGGAAAATGATTAATTCCCACCATGTTGGAATTCCCGCACTCTTCAAGCTAGCTCCCACATTCTTAGAGTTCCACACTTTTGGGGTTTAGGGGTTAGATGGGGTTTAGGGGTTAGAACTTCAAGCTTTACATTTAGGGATTAAATAGTTTGATCATATTTGAACTTTATAGTTTCTCAAAATATAAACTTTATTCGCTTCATATTATTAATTTTGTAGTTTAGGGTTTGGGGTTTAGGATGAGCCTAAGATCAAATTTTAGTGTGAAAACATGAGAAATTGAATGAGGATCAAGAACTAGAGTTACATTTAGAAAGAAAAAAATTGTCCTACACCATAAACTCCACCACTATACCCTAATGTTTCATATAGTGGTAGAACCAAATGTTAAATTTAAGTCATGTCTTTTTGTTTTATAGAAAAACTTAATATTACTCCTAAAAATCTTCACACTAATAATAATTAAACCAATTTTGAACATATATGTTAGATTCTTCAAAACTCTAAACCCTAAAAACCATAAATCCTAGACCTTAAAGATTTAGAGTATAAGAATTTAAGGATTATGTTTCTATTAAAAAATGTATATAAAAATATCAAATATATTAAAAATATAAAACTATGTTGTATAAATTAATTTTTTAAGTTCAAGATTTTTTAAATTTTAAATCAAACTAATCAGTTTGCAAATCATAAAACTATAAAACACATTTAAATATTAAAACTTTCTTATTGGTTAATTCAGATAAAGATTACTCTTTATTTTAACCTTAACCGTTGATCTTTTAAATCCAACTGTAGATGTTCAATTATTCTATTTGATTTTCTCCTACTCATTTTTTCTTTCTCGTAAGTCTCTTCGTCTCTTCACAAAAAACCCTTCAACAAAAGAAAATTTTGGGATCGATCTAAATAGCCGTCGAAATATTCACGACAAAAAGTCTCATTCAGCGTGAGAGAGAGAGAGAGAGAGAGAGAGAGAGAGAGAGAGAGAGAGAGAGAGAGACATAGATGCAGAGACTCTCCATTTGTATCTCCANGAGAGAGAGAGAGAGAGAGAGTCATAGATGCAGAGAATCTCCATTTGCATCTCCAGGATCAGAGATTATGCGTTGCCTCTCTGTCGTCATCTTCATCTGAAACCACGTTACCCTCACCGGTATGAATTTCTTCTTGTTGTCGAGAATTAGTTGAAAAACCTTTTGTTGCCACTTGAACCTCGGCCATTGTCTCAAATCAAATGAAACTTGATTATCATTCTAAATTTCGGTTTTGTGGCCCTACTTTTGAAATTTGCTTTCTTGGGACTTCTTTAAATCATATTTTGTTGATGATTTTTTGTTCTCTGTAGAACATCGGGTGTTGAAACAAGTTCTTTTATTAATAATTGATGATGAAATCAATTAGATAGTAGAACATTTGACAGATCTGAAATCACCTTGGAATCGTCCACATGGAAGATCAACGATGCGTCATCTTGTGGATTTGAAAACTTTACTCATATTACCTGATGATGATCATGATGCCATCTCATTGACATGATGAGTAAAGTAATTATTACTTACTATCTAATTAAAAGCCTAACCTTGGTTATGATTATAATTTTTAAATATAGAATGTCAATCTAGTCTACAATATATTAATTATGTGTGAAAATTAAAAGCTTTTGATTGCATGTAATATCAACGATTAATCCAAGATTTTTTCAAGACTTTCTTATTGACAGTGTTCTGAAGAAATACCCATAGAAGTTTGTGGGTTGCTGCCTTGCAAATCCTGCAGAAGATAGCATTGAAATTAAGCAGCTTAAGAATCTTGTTCTAGAGGTTTTTCTTTTATCTGTTTTTCAGAGTAACAAAATATATTATGTATGTATGCGTTTTCAGAGTTTTAGTCTGTTATTGTAGAATAACTATCGTGTTGTTCAGTTTAATCCCTATTTGTGTAGGGAGATGTACCTCAAGCATTGATGAACAAAAAATATTATATTATTACAATGTCAATAGCAATTGATTCAATCGTCCAGTCTTGTTTCTTCATTTGATATGGCTCACTTGTTTTTATTGTTTCTTATTTTCTGTTTTTTGTGACATCATGTAAAATCCTTGCTTGTCTTTAGTGGTGATTGTGAACGAGTCTTGGAAGAGAGACTCCGGCTAATGCTTTCTCAAAACGAAAGCTAGGTTCACATTTAATGCATAAGAAAAGGAAAGTAAGACGAACTAGACGAGATTGTTCTTTGATTAGATAGAAAATATGTCATCTTTGGAAAATGAGAAGATGAAGTGTTTAAGAATATGACATTAGATATGTTTTACTTTATATTATGTCTGCTCTAATTGTGTAATTTAAGAATTTATGATATTCAAAAAGTACGACGATTTAAGACAATTATTTTTTATACTTTTGTCACCACATGTAACATATTTGAAACATTAGTTTAGTTATGAAAAATGAAGAGTGTGATACAATGATTTTTGTTATAACAGGTGACAAATTTAAGACACTGATAATCACAAAGTACGAAAATTTAGGACAATCATTTTCGTTAGTAATTGCGACTAACAATCATTGGTTTTTTAGTCATTAGTAATGACTATTTTGATATTGTACTTTTGTCACCACAAGTGACATATTTGGAACGTTATTTTAGTCACGAATAATGTCAATTATGAGACGATTATTTTAGTCTCTATGTGATACAACCTTGCTACTATTATGAGCTGTAACAAGACGAACTAGTTACAAAATAATTCGTCACAAATTGTGTGACGTTTTTGTTACGGAAAAAAATTTGTGACACACGTATTGTGACTGTTCAAAAATCATCACAAAATCGTAGCAAATTTTTTATTGTGACCAAAAATTTATTGTTGTGACGAAATAATTTGTCTCAATATGTTCAATTTCTTGTAGTGAAGGTTTAATTTGTGGTTTTATATTATGTACATAGTTGTGGTTCAATGACACACGATGCTAAGTCTTGCTTTGAAAGAGCAAGAAAAGTAGGAGCCAAGTTCACAGGGAAACACATCGCCCCTGATGATAAGATTGAAAGTATTGAGCTTGATTATGCTGGCAAGAGAGACCGCTGGAATGGGTATGACACTTCACATTACTGCCATGTACAAGACAAGAAATTTGAAGATAAGAGAATGGATAGATTCAACTATATGATGAAACAGAAGCAAGAGGATAAAAGCTGTGATGATGAAGACGTTCCACACGAACCTGCAGTTAACCATCAACCAGCGATATCGAAAAGCAAATGGGAAGAAGACATCTATGCGAACAATCACACCAGTGTGTGGGGATCGTATTGGGAAAATCACCAGTGGCGTTACAAGTGTTGCTTGCAGACAAATAAGAAGAGTTTCTGTACAGCTTAGTAGTGGGTTGCATATAAGAACATGTTAGTGATGGTGCGTGTTTCTACTAATACATGGTATAGGCAGCTAAGAAGATTGAATTCACTTCAGATTGTTTTGAGAGAAAACAAAGTGAGGAAAGGTTGATTGTCTAGTATAAAATGATATGATCTTGATTTGTATAATTGTCACTGTGAATCATTGAACAGAACAAAGTTTTAGAGCTGATGACCTTTCTACATACTCGACCTTGTTTTTGTTATTATTCAATGCTTCAGAAACGTAAACAAACTAGTTTACTGCAATTTCTAATCATAAGTACACTTGCATTAATGGAAGTCCCCTGGGGATACCTTATGGTGTTGTTTTGATATGTTCCTGATAACTGGAGTAACGGAGTAACAGCCTGAGAAGTAGTTGCTTCTTCTTCTTCTTCTGGTCAGGATGGAGATGATATTCTGCTCCAGACTTGGCGATCTTTAGAGCCTGATGAAGTTGTCTGCCGGCTCTTTCTCTCTCTCTTTCTGACCTTCTTCAGCTACTACCAAGGACCCGAGAAAGACAGACAACAACGTTTTGAAAAGCGTCTTCCTTTAAAGATTCTACAGCCCTCCTGAGTAAAGTCAATAACAAATCCAACCCACCATTTATTATTGTCTTCTCTGATGCCATGTTCTTCTTCTGTATGTGGCTCAAGATATCACATAAACCGAAAAGCTTGAGTATTGTGGTCAAAAACGAGTTGTTACCTCTTTGGTGACCTTCATATTTTCATATCCAACTGAAGGCTCACGAAAGGGCTTGCTCTCCATCTCGCTGTGACTAAAATCCTGTGGCAACAGGAAGTGCCTAATTCAGAATTTATCGCCTGCATCATCATGTGAATGAAGCAACCAGTGCTGATCACATCCCTGAAGAAACAGAGGACCATCAATTCTCTAACAGCTTTCCTAGCTTCTTCTTTAGATGATTCAAGAGTCCACGAAGTTGACCTAAGATCTTAGACTACCTGAGATGGTTGGCTGCATGCAAAAATCCCATCAGTGATTCTGCACATTTAAATGATATCAAAGTTTAGCACAAACCCTGATAGCCAAAACAGACAGTCAGTTGTTGACTTGATTCTGACAACCTTTCACGACAGCTTCTTCTTCCTTACTTGCCAGCTTTGAACCTAAACTCAACCGGATGATAATTAACAAAAAGGCTCTTTGTATATGTAACTGATGTTATTATTGTTTAAACTTGAACATCCGTGTTTTGACACGTCTTTAACTTTGCAGCATATGAAGTAGGTAAGTCCAAATGATTCTTCTTCACCATCAGTTGTAGGTTCAGGCACCACCTTCGTTGTAAGTTGTAACTGAAGCTGATGTTGGCAGACAGTACACGTCAGAGCCAACTTCAAGTATCCTCTTCCGCTTAAAAAGGATGAACCATTAAGTTAAACGCACCCTCCAGTGGATGCGACTACATATAAGCGAGAGAAGACAAAAGTTTCCACCATCATTCTCACAGATTCAGGTTTCTTCTGCCCCAACCCTCTGTTTTAGTCTTCGTCTATTTGTACTCAAATATCCCTGTCTTGTGCATCTGATGTATTACTGGAACTGTTAGCTGAGGGTCCTTCCCGTAAAATCAATAAAACGTAGCTTCCAAACAAGTCTGAAAACCACAAAGGACCAACAGATAAGCCATGTAATCCCATATTCCTATACACATTAAAAGCCTGCTGTTTCAAAGCCATCATTGCCAAACAAAACAACTCAAAGTCCTTATATAGCAGAGCAATAACTCCTTCAATGACTGGAATCAATCAGGAAACGTGATAGGCTTGTCCTTCCAGCAATACCACACCAAAGAAGATTCATTGTTAAGCTGTCCAAACTACCATAAACGCAAGGCTTGACTCAGTCACTGTCATCAACATTCTCAATTAACAGCTCCACTCTCTTGGTGATTTCCATCTGCAGTTTTCCTCTGCAATGGAACTTCCATTCGTTCACACACATGTGTATAATATCTGAAACTATTATTATGAAACACCCATTGTATCTCAGTTTTTGCATCATCAACCTCTATGTTACCGGCCAACAACGAACCTCTTTCCAGCTTAAACGTCTTATACAGAACTAGGTTGTGCAGACTTTTCATTCTCACTTTCTCGTGGCCGACATGAAGTGAACACAAATCATAACGCTTCCTCTTAATTTCCATCATTAGAGATCCTTAGAACCAACCTTAAAGGAATGAGAACTTCTCCTATAAACAACTGGAAAAAAAAACAAAATTACAAAGTCAGCAGATTCTTCCCCAAACACTTAAAAGCTCCAAAAGTAGAATTTGATCTATGACCTTTTTAAGCATAGCATCGGATTAGAAAAATCCTCCAGAGAATCGCTTTCGAGTTGAAACGAGGATACCGAAAGTTGAAACCTTCGGAAGAAAAGAAGCCACTGCTAGTGTTAAAGTGACAGTCTTTAGTAAATGAAAGTCGATTTTAAACTGTTTGGCATCTTCAATGAAATTTGGTCGACAAAAAAAAAACCGCTTAGCTCCGAATTAAATAATAAAAACAAAAATAAGTTGGTCGTAAACAAAAATCAACAATGGTTTCAACCACTTTTAACACCCTCTCATTTTCCCCTTTTAACATTCCACTAGATTTTGATTCACGCGAAGGTTTGTTTTTGATTTATTCCTAATTGATTTAAAGTTACTTTTATTCTTTGTTTCATATTTTAACAATTGATTTTTTATGTTTATCATTTGTTATTATTATTTTCAAAGTATGAGATTTAAAATTTTAAGTATGAATATCTATTTATAATAGTTGGGTGAGGTGCTATAATTATCCAAAATTAGGATAAAGATTTTTAAAAAAAAATATTATTAATCTATTGTTTTTGTTGGACTATTATTTTACATATTAAAATTATTTCAAAGAGATATTCAATTTATTGGAATGTTAATCACGAAAATTAAATATGATAGTAGTCATGGGCATATTATCTGAAACAGAAACCAAACCGAAAAAATCCGAGACCGAACCAGGATCAAAAACAAAAACCCGAATGGTTCCTATATTTCTAAACCCAAAAACGGAAACCAAACCGGAACCGAACCAAAAACCAAATGTGTACCCGAATATTTTGATTATATTAAAATTATAATTATTTTAAATTTTAATATATATATATATATATAATAATTTTT
>OVBE01011896.1:0-13810 GCA_900406425.1 Iberis pinnata
ATGCTTTGTAGTCTACTTCGAAGCGGTGAGTGTGGCTGAATTCGTTATCGGTGTATTGTTTTTCTTTTGTCAAACTCTCCAGCTCCGCTTTTATATTGAAATTCGGAGTGTTTCTTATCTTCTCTAACATGGCGATCTTCGTGTCGACCTCCTTTGCTCGAACTTCGGTTTAACGGCTATCTTCCAAACATAGTAGCTGATACTTCATAAGTTTCAGCCTAGTTTGTACCTTTTACTGGGTGGAAATCGTTTGATAGTTTTTGGATCTTCTTCTACATCTTATGGGATGCGATTCATCTTTTTGAGTTTTATTTTTAAAACTAGAGATAATGAGAATATGACGGATTGTTTATACATCNATTTATATATATTATGGTTATTAAACATCGTTTCATCTTTCGTCACGTTTAATGTGTGTGACGTATCTAACGTCAATATTTATTTGATTTTACTTTATTTTAATAATATATTTATGTGTAATGTTGAAACGGCGCAACACTAGGGTTTACCCTTTTGTATATGGATTAGGGTTTATCTTGGCTTGAGAGGAAAACACAAACCACGCGTCACTGTTAATAAACATATTTCTATACATTTTCCGCATTGATAATGATTACATGCATTGCATAGCAAATCGATTTCGTCATACACATAAATATATTTCTGTCAATAATTAAATAAATAAAAAATAATGTGTAATCCTGATTTCAAAATTTTGAACCAAATAAATTGATCTTCAAAACGAAAAATCTGAATAAATTGATCTTTAAAACTCATTTTTATTTTCGTATACATACTAATATTTTAAATAATCTTTTCGGCTTCTTCTACAATGATAATTGTTTTCCATGATATTTTGTTTAGATAAACATCATAGTACTGTTATCATTTTAGATTACCTTAAAATTTACCTATTATACTAATATTTACATAAACATCATAGTACTGTACTCAAGTTATATATGTAACAATGTATAAACAAGCTTCAACACTACTAATCTTTCTTGGATCTGGACAATTCGAATTAAGTGTGAGACAAGCCCAAGTCGGTTTAAGTGGGAGTCACGTGAGAAGCACATGATGTTACTAAAAACAGAAGAACCAGATTTTGCCTAAGTATTAAGCTTGTTTTGACAAAAGAGGAAACTTAAAGTTGTTTTTAAAAGCTTGGAGCACTCTACCAAGTCGGCTTCTAGGCCTTTGTGCATGCTTAAATTTGTTTTTAAAAGCTTGTTGTATGTTCTATAAAACTAAAGTGATTCTACTGGATTTCGGGTGTTGAATCCCGGCGTGAGTTGGGTCAAAGTTAAGGACCCGAACACGTTCTTAGTTCCTCTTGCGGCATTTTTACCCCATGTTGATGGTTACGTCTACTACGACGGGTCTCAGCATAGTTGGATGTCGACGTGTAGCCTCCTCTCATCCTTACTAACATTTCAGAACTGAGAATAAAAAATAACATTTTCAGCTAAATTCCACATCTAACGAATTCAAACAATATGTATGTAGATGATACCTCAAAATCAAATAAACTGCATAATCGATGTACATAGACCTAAACTTAACTAAATGCTGAAGTATATGAGGAAGATACTTTATCGGTTAAGCAATAGAGCTTCGAATAGGTGAGATCAAGAATGTCCTGAAGTAACGCATACATTAAAGATTTACTGAAAATAATGAAGAAAGATAGAAATAAGTACTAAGTCGAATTGATTATGTTGAAAAAATGTAAGTGATCTCGTAAGTACCATAACGTTTTTTGTATTATTTGCAATAGTAAGTGCCGAAACTAAGAAAATTTATACGCCTAAGTATTTTTGTTTTACTGGGAATGAAAAAAATAGTGTCCTAAAAAATTGAAACGCTATGGATAAAACCCGTGTCCATGTACAATAGCAGAGACACAAAAAATGCTATCATGTGACGCTATTAATAGTCATATTTCTTGTAGTGAAAGCATCAAATTGATCATTAAGTGTTTTGTCCATGAGTTGCTTCATTTTTGAAGTTATAACCATAAACAATAGCTTATCTCTTTTAGAACATTCCTCACAATCTTTAGACATTCTTCATTTCAAAAGAAAACACAAAGAAATGCTCAAAATTAAACAGAACAAAAGAAAATACCCAAACAGTTTGTTTTAAATCAGATTTTCCTTCAAAATAGTGAAACAGACAAATCTGAGTATCAAAGAGTGAGATTCAGAACGAAATCAACTCTATTTGTAATTTAAATGATCACAGCCTAAAGAAGGCAAAATTCCAAGTTGATTTAATCATGCAAAAAAAATCAAACAATCCTAGAAGATGATTATCACAATCTGAAATAGGTTCTAAACTTAGTTTCATATTAAAATAACAAGTTTATGCACGAAATCAACCATTCATATTCATATCCTTATTCTTATTCATATTCACATGCATATTCGTATTCATATTAATATTCATATTCATATTAATATTCATATTCATATTCACATGCGTATTCATATTCATATTCATATTCACATGCGTATTCGTATTCATATTCATCAAGCTTTTCTTCTAAACGAAACATGTTGTATATATTTGTAAGGGACGCTAAGGCCTTCAAAGTGCAATACCATATGATATGATCCTCCCTTTATGATTGAAGCTTTGAAGGTGGAGTCCATGTTGATCCGAACCAAAATAGTGGATTGTGGAATGATAAAGTGAAGGTGAAGGGTTATGGATGTGGTAAACAGCAAAGAGTTGAAGATCCGTTGAAGTTTCGATAGAGGATCCAAAGATATCACACACAAGAACCATATATACCTTTGAGAAACACTTTACAAAGGTGTTTGCTTCGAAATCACTCCGTAGAAGATTTTAAATCCCTCATATTAGAAAAAACACACTTTTAGTCTAAAAATAGCTTAATGTTTTTCAAATTGTGTAATCTTACATTTAAAAGAAAGAAAATGACTCTTAGACTTATGAACTTAAAAATAAATGCATAAGTTTGAACAAACTTATATTTAAAAGAAATGCTCCTTTTCAAGCATGTAGATTATGTCTTTGGCCCTGGTCTTCATGATCAAACAACTGAGCGATTATAGTGAACATTAAAAACCAAACTTGAAAAACCCAATGAGATACCCCAAGTCTGGAAAAAAGAGTTCAACAGGAATTACTAACCCAGTTGTTCATCACTGGTTTGGATGGATAAGATAGTTGTGTGTATTACATCCAAGCCAAAGTAATTGCAAGGGTTCCAAGAAAGACTAAAAAAATGAAATAACTCCAGCAAGCTTTTTGGTCCTAGGTAGATCTTGTCGTTGGTCATTGTTGAATGTCCATAGCATCTTTTGAACCAGCAAGCTTCTTGTCCTAGATGATCTTGTCATTGGTCCTTGTTGAATGTCCATAGCATCTTCTGGTTCAAGCAATGCATCCTTAGCTTCAAATATTGTCTATTTGGCTCCTTGAGTGTTGCTCCTTAAATTCACATCATTTACAATCTCACCATCCTCGTCCCAAAAGAATAAAGCCTCGATTATTATGTTGTATAAACACCGGAGGAGATGGTGGACAAGGACCATCTTTTATTATATGAGCTCTTTCCCCATGTTGGACTTCGTGATTTCTATGAAACATTGGAGTAGCATCTCAAGGTTCATCGTACCATGACCAAGACCTATTGTGATGTATGAACCCTAATAAACCCCATACACAAACCCTGATCATTTTTAACCAAGCTCTATCACTTTCTTGATTTTAATATAATAAGATTTCTGCTTTATTATGTCTTCGCAACTACTAGATAGTTTGTGTGTGTGTTTTTATTTTGCTGTTTGGTTAATGAAAGTTTGTGTGTTTTGCTACAAACTCCACTTAAAGTTTTTTCCACTTCATGTTCTTTACAAGAAATAGTTAATTTATATTTAAGTACCTATCTAACATCCATTATAAGTAATTAAGCAAAGGTTCGTATATATATATATTATCATAGTTTGACCACCATATATGTATATGACCGCTGATATTAGGACTACTGGTAACCGAAGCATCTGTGGATTCAAGACCATTGATAACCCAGGGTATGTAAGTTGACCCTTTGTCTTGGCTTTGTAAGTTGTGCTATCATTAAAGCTTATTGTGGTCGCATTACGGTGGCTTCTCTCCACTACCACTTCGATGATTCAGATAGAGGATTTCGATGGTCAGTTGAAGATGTCTACAGTTGAAGCTCCATGAGTCGGAGGCTTTCAGCAGCGCTTGACCTTTGCAGAAAATCTCATATTTGTTGTGCACAAGCCTGAGATTTTGAGATTTAACACAAGATGAAAATATGAGCCTCTAACGAAATAAAATGCGAATAAAACTAAGACCGATTTGTTATTTTTTAAATTAGCTTTTCTTGCATTTCTTTCCCAAAATCATCCATGAGATAGTGACTTCTTTCTCAAAAATAAAAGTAACAATTGGTATTTCAAATTAAGAGGCCAATGAATATTATTAGACCTATTACGTATGTACGTATATGTTAGGGACGGTAATGCCAAAACTTGTGGTCAGAAAGCGATGCGACAATGGTTATCTCTGTTTTATCGAAAGATCTAGAGAGAAAATTAATATGGCAAATAAAAACTTAAATCTATCATTTTTACCATAAAGAAATATATAGTCAACTCATATTCGCACGTACATAAGAATGAAATATTTATCAAGAAAAGCAAGAGAAAAAAATCATGTGTGATCAAACATATGTAAATCAAACATATTAGCTTTGGTCTTGTTCACGATTGTTAATACTTTTACGTCCCAAAAGTCAACACACATCCATGGGTGCATACAATTGTTCTAGTAATAAATACTTTAAATATATATTTTTTTAATTAGAAATTTGTGTGTGTCTCATTGAATGGATATAAAATTATAACTTTTTCAAAAAATTTATGTTGGATAAACTATTAAGCCATGCACAAAAATAAGTTAAATATCTATTTATGGTCCGTCATATCTTTCTATTGTATTAATTCACTACCAGAAATCAGCGTCATAATGACTGAGAATACTGTGTTAATCCGTCAGTTAGCAGGTCAACCGACAGATTAACGACGAAAATTCTCGGTCATATGCATGACGTTAGTAAATCGAAGTCCGTCATATTTCCGTCGTCAACTAAGAACAAAAACATGACAGAATAAAAAGGATAGACTTTATAAAGATTAACAACGGGGTACAATTCCCATACATGTATCGTCGGTAAATCTATCGTTTATCCACCGTTATATTCCGTCGGTCTGCCCTCACAAATATTTTTTCATAACTCTATTGATATAGTGCATCAGTTATCTGTTAGAATACCGTGAGTAAATCTGTATCTTTATAATTTTTTATATTTGAATATTAATTTAATTTAATATGAAATTGAATAACTGGGGCTTCTAGCTCTGGTGGTAAATTGCTCACTGCTGTGTGTTCCGCCATCTGGGTTCGAATCCCGGCCACCGACAATTAACATGAGGTCAATTCGGTGGCCCTCCTAGATACCCATGGTGACCGCAGACACTTTTGGCCTAATCGGAGTCCTTCGGGACTCTGGATATCAAGGCCATCAAAAAAAGAATATATGAAATTGAATTAAATGAAAGAAAATTAAATATAATTATAAATATCTAACAAAGCATATTTTTTTTTTTAAAAGCATAAACTGTTCTAAATATAAAATCCATAAAACTACTACTCAGATGGGATAAGTTCTTGCATGTATCTCGCCATGCATTGTCACATCCTTCTCTAGTTGGTTCTCCTCCCGTTTCTGTTTCTTTGCAAGTCTGTTCTTTTCCCGCTCTACCTTAAGTCTCTCCTCCAATTCCATCTCAAAACCGTCTTGCAATTCCTTTATCAACCCATCCCACTCCTACTTTATATCAAGTATGGGTCTCGATGAAGAACCTAGGTTTGGGAAACATCTTGGATCTTACCGCTACCGTAGTAGCGGTTCTTTTTGATTTTTGTACTCTGAAAAAATTTGAAAATCTTTTACCAACAAAAAAAAACATATAAAAAACAAATTATAATACCCCAACATAGGCTTTTAACTCCTCCGTACGCCTCTCGACGTTCTCAACAACCTCTCTGGCTATGGGTCTTGGATTAGTCTGGTCAACTTGTTCGTGTGAACCGCACTAACAATTTCAACCGGAGTAAAACAAACTCTGATCTTCTGAAGCTGTTTTCAATATGATATTAGTTAACAAACAAGTGTTAAACAACTAAAACCTAAAATTAATTAAGTAAAGAAATTTACTTACAACTTCTTGCTCGATGTTCCGGGTGCTCTTTGCGCCAATGTTCTAGGTATATGGGCCCAGGCGACCTTTAGTATTTTTGTGGCTGTTGGAGGTTGTAGATGAGATCCTGTTACAAATACTACGTAAAGCCATCAAATTCCATATTTCCTTATTAAGAATAGCATCACCTGCAGTAAATGTATGGATATAAGAATCTTCAGCTAGAAATCAATATCTCGTCTTCAACGTATATTCGCCATTTGAAAAGAAAGGCCAATTCAATTTATCCTTTTGTCTCTTACAATGAAAGGTGCATTTTATGAATCCAATGATGGTCCAACAATAGAAGAAGTTGATAAATAGTTGTCTAATTCCAAAATCTATTTCCTTGCCCAAATATAAGCAACATATCAGTAGTGATGTGCTGATGACTTATTAAATTTGATGAGGGTCGGGAGTGGTGACTATTGTAACATAGAGCTTTGAGTAAAACATAGAATTAGAGAACTGAGAACAAAAGCTTATGTTCTTCATTGATTAGAATAGTTTAAATAGTTTAAAGAAAACAATAATTACCTCTTACTTTGTGGGAGGACTTTAACAAAAAGAAACAAACTCCTACATAGTTGTATCCACTACTACATGATTTAGCATATGTGATTAATGCATAAGACTAAGTTTGAGACAACTAAAACAATAACAAATCCTTCCCTAAAATGATACTTCTCAGGATATTAGTTTAACTTAGCAGCTCAATAATCTCGATCATCTTCTTTAACTTCCTGAATGTGTCCACCCTCAGTGGTTTTGCTAAAATGCTTGCCAATTAATTTTGTGTTCCGCAATGAACAAGCTTCACCTTCCCTTGTTTAGTTAACTCTCTTAAATAATGAAAACGCGCCTCAATATTCTTGCTCTTACCATAATGTACTAGATTTTTTTACTATTGAATTGCAGAATTATCGGCATATTTGATCAGAAGATTGCCACTATGTCTTTCTCCAAACTCATTTAGTATCCTTGGCAGCCAAATGCCTTGTCTTTCACATGAGACTACACATATGTATTCCGCCTTTGTTGTAGATAAGAAAACAATGTACTGCTTCTTTGAACTGCATGAAATTGTACCCCCTGCGATTAAAAACACAAAACTAGATGTGCTCTTAAGATCATCCAAGTCACATGCATAGTCACTGTCTGTGAATGCTTGAAGAACACTTCTTTCTTCTCTGTTGTACCTTCAAGTTGATCATTATTTGTATCTCATCGTGTAAGAAAGAGCTCTTCATATCAAGTTGATAAATGTTCCACCTTTTGTAAGATACAGTAGCTAAAATTGTTTGAATTATCTCCATCTTACCACTGGAACACAAATCTCATTGTAATCTATTCCAAATCTCTGAGCATACCCTTTGGCTACTAATCTAACTTTGAACTTTTCCACTTCTCCTTAGAACGTATCTGTAGTAGAATCGAAAGATGCATGGTAATTGCATTTCACAAAGTTTCTTAGCGAAAGTGGCCATGATGTCGATGAGGAATGATGGATGGAAGTTGTCTGATTCTTGATTATTATTGCTGACAATGTTAATATTGTGAGCATCCAACCGAACTTCAACATTCGTGATACTTCGTATTATCTAAATGCAATCTATGATTTTTCCTGTGAACACAAGATTGTTTCAGGATTTCAAAATGTGCCATAATAACAATAAAATTTGTTGTTTTTTTTGTTCAATGACAGCTTTGCATCTGCTTGAAGCTTAAGCAGTTATTAAATATAATATGTCGCATATAAAATTAAACGTAATAATGAAAATAAAGGAGCACGTAACATGCACCATGAAATTTAAGTAAGATCCTTCCTGTAAGCTGCAGGACAACGAATTTCTTCAAAACTCCTTTCCAGCTTCTGCTTCCAATGATCCGCTACAGTGGGATCAGTCCTCCTTCCGAACATTTCCACGTTCATTTCTCGCAGATGCCTCATAGCTTCCCAATAGCTTGGCCCTTGCTCATAAGCTCTCACAGGCGGTGGCGGAGGCAGATCCCTTCCTCTGGCATACTCATACATCAGAGGTGGAGGAGGTACCTCTCTTCTCCCTACGTACTCATATACCGGTGGTGAGGGAGGCGGATCCAAAACATGCTCAGCCACAGGTGGATTTGGCGCAGTATACAGTGGAGGGTAAATAGGTATTCCAGGATTCACTGGTGGTGGTGGAGGTGCAGCATGCACGAAAGGTGGCGGCATAGCACCTCCAGGTCCTCCAAGTGCTAGCTCAGGAATTTGATGAACCAATGCTCGGAGTCTCCTTAACTCCTCTAATAGCTCAGCAGGGTTGACATTCATTGTGTCAAGCGGTCCTATGATCGGTTGACTCGCAGCTGCCCCGATAGGTTGAACCGGAACTCCATTTGGCGGTACTACCTGAGATCTCGCAGCTGCACCAGCAAATTGATCCACATTTGCACGACGCGCGGTCGATTCAAGTGCTTGACTTTCCCCGATGCTCTCTGCAGATCTCTGAGGTGATTCAGCTCTGGCAGCTCTAGCGGCGTTCGCAGGTCTTCCTCTAGCTCTCCTCGGTGGCATCTATAAGGAAAGAAAGCCGATTAGGCTTGATCAAAATTTAGAACGTCACAAATGTATAAAGAGTGCTGAATCGTTGTGCCGTTTTTAACTTTTTTAAAAACCCACACTGGTTTTCAAACTTTCCATTTCTGGAAACTTTCCTTTTTGAAAACTTTCTTTTTTTGAAAACTTTCGGAAAACACGTTTCAGAAAACCGTTTACCTCAGGACTGCCTCCCGAGACAGAACCAGTTTGGCAAACCTAGGCTCTGATACCAAATTGTAACATCCTGATTTTCCCGTTAGGGTCAAATTAGTCTATTAATAAACTTTGGAACCGAAAAGTCACTTTATTTCAAATAAGACCGTAAAATAACTAACATCTCAACAAACCATGAATTCTGTTAACAAATCCAATTAAAAATAAGAAATATCAAAAAGTATTAAATTCCAAAAGACAAACTAAAATCCCCAAAACCAGCACTTCGAGATCCACTATGCTTTATTTGTTACGTTCACCTGAAAAGGAGAATGTGAAGGGGAAAGAGGTGAGCAAAGTCGTCAAACATGAGTTTACTCAGTGAGAGTGGACTCCAGGAATCCATAAATCCCTCACAACCAACCAAACATTTAAACCACATAGTCTAAGCCTAAAACAAGCATTACAAACACGCGAACCTAGAGCTCACACAATCATTAACATACAAGGTCCCTACGCGGCATAAGCGGCTGTCCCGCCGCCTGAGTAGCCGTCTGGTGCAAACGCCACCCACTACTCAGACGATTCATCTTACGGTTTAGCGACCGCACACGCACCGGCCCCAGAGGATTTTGAACGCATCCCCTCCATGTGGTTGGCTCGTGAGCCAGGTTAGTGATTGTCCGGTGGATCACCAACCCTTCATCGATGGTCCAATACGCGGGACCTGTTGCACCCTACTCCGAATTCATCAAACAACAACATGAGGAATGAACAGTGATGCGTATGCACCTTTTTTAGCTCATGTTGCCACGGCGAACGCCCGTTACCGATGCTCGCAGTTACTAACACCAAACACGCACTAATACACTCAACATGCCCAAACAAGTGGTTCACATCTAGCAACCTAGTCCAGTTCATTGTATACTTACATATATAAACGCAATATACCATATACTATACAAGCATCAATCATATATGTCATGAGTATATATATATAGGTGTTCATGACATGTAACAATGCAAGTTGTAACCAAAGACTAACATAGAAAGAATGAAAAGAAGAAGATGAGTGAGATCTATACTAGCCCCCACCTTAGCTTTGGATGAGATTAAGAAGAAGAGAAACCTTAGTCTTAATCCCACAAGAGATAGACCTAGGTTCCCAAAGAAGGAGAAGAAAGAGATGTGGAGAATAGATATGGAGTTTTTACCTTGAGAGGATGAAGAAAGCTATCAAGATGAATCTTCTCTACTTCTTCAAAGGCTCAAAGCGGAGAGATGGAGACCCGAGAGGGGCTGGATTTTTCGCAGAGAAAGAGGAAGAGAGAAGTGAATGGGTGGCTAGGGCTTCATTTTCTCTCTTAAGCCTCCTTTTATAAACCTTAGAGAGAATGGGCTTAGGGTTTATGGAATTGGAAATGGGCTTTAATGGGTTTTAATTAAATCTCCTTGGGCTTTTGCATAAGATAATAAATGCCCAAAAAGCTTGGGTTGGGATGTTACAACTCTCCCCCACTTAAAAGTGAATTCGCCCTCAAATTCAAGGTGATGGTTCTCCCCACTTGGTTTCCATCCAAGCTTCAAAGTGTCCAACTTTGACGACAAGTTTGTATGCTTTCCCAAAGCGATGAAGATGTCGGAATATCGAATGATGGCGCTTGCAAGACTCTAACTAGAACTACTATCTATGAACCTTTAAACTTCCTCCGATAAGAGATACACTAACATGGTTTAGACCAAGACTAAGCATTTAAGAGCACAATACGTAATGTATATACGAGCATACAAACATATGAGAAAACAAGCACACGAACAAACGAACATACGAACAATTGAACGTACACACATGTGAAAAAATTAGCATGCATCCCTTTTCCCACACAATTCCCTATCATGAACAGAGAAAGGAGTTTACTTACCGACTATTGGCTCTGCTCCATCGTGGTCCTCGGCCATGTACACTCACTGCTCAACTGCTTGACGCTTAGGCGATGGCGGCAATAAGGCAATATGTGATGGTTCACGACAGTTCTTTGCAATGTGGCCTTCCTTACCACAATGAAAACATCCATTTGGGTGTGGGCCCTCTGTACGGAAATCCTTGACAAATGTCCAAACTGATTACAATTGATGCACCTTATGCATTCCCCCAGATGTCGCTTATTGCACCTTTGACAGAACTCTCCTGCCCCATCGCGTGTCCTCTTAGATGACTCCCCGTTTCAAGTCCTATTCTGAGAGTTTCTTAAGTTGATGAGGCGAGACCTTCCTCTTGATTCGCAGCCTTTTCCACCAGCTCAACCAAGCTACGGTAATCTCTTATCGAACACCTGACGTTAATCTCTGGCCTAAACCCTCGCAAGAATCTCCTTATGAGTTCCTGCTCATTCATGTGCCTTCCTGCATACCTTCGCAATCGGGCGAATTCTAACTCGTACTCTCTCACCGTACGAGATCCTTGACGCAATTCTTGGAATTGAGTCTCCAGCTTGTCCATCATTTCTTTGGGAAAATACTTCTTAGTAAACTCTTCACGGAAGTCTTCCCATGACAACGGACGTCCGTGCATTTCCACTACACCTTCCCACCATAAACGAGCCTCCTCTTTCAGGTACTGAACAGCAAGATCCTTCCTGTAAGCTGCAGGACAACGAATTTCTTCAAAACTCCTTTCCAGCTTTTGCTTCCAATGATCCGCTGCAGTGGGATAAGTCCTCCCTCCGAACGTTTCCACGTTCATTTCTCACAGATGCCTCATAGCTTCCCAATAGCTTGGCCCTTGCTCATAAGCTCTCACAGGCGGTGGCGGAGGCAGATCCCTTCCTCTGGCATACTTATACATCGGAGGTGCAGGAGGTACCTCTCTTCTCCCTACGTACTCATATACCGGTGGTGGGGGAGGCGGATCCAAAACATGCTCAGCCACAAGTGGATTTGGCGCAGCATACAATAGAGGATAAACATGTATTCCAGGATTCACTGGTGGTGGTGGAGGTGCAGCATGCACGAAAGGTGGCAGCATAGCACCTCCAGGTCCTCCAAGTGTTAGCTCAGGAATTTGATGAACCAATGCTTGGAGTATCCTTAACTCCTCTAATAGCTCAGCAGGGTTAACATTAGTGGGTTGGTTAAGCGGTCTTATGATCGGTTGACTCGCAGCTGCCCTGATAGGTTGAACCAGAACTCCATTTAGCGGTACCACCTGAGATCTCGCAACTGCTCCAGCAGACTGATCCACATTTGCACGACGCGCGGTCGATTCAAGTGCTTGACTTTCCCCGATGCTCACTGCAGATCTCTGAGGTGATTCAACTCTGACAGCTCTACCGGCGTTCGCAGGTCTTCCTCTAGCTCTCCTCGGTGGCATCTATAAGGAAAGAAAGCCGATTAGGCTTGATCAGAATTTAGAACGTCACAAATGTATAAACAATGCTGAATCGTTGTGCCGTTTTTAACTTTTTTTAAAACCCACACCGGTTTCAAACTTTCCATTTCTGGAAACTTTCCTTTTTTGAAAACTTTCTTTTTTTTGAAAACTTTCGGAAAACACGTTTCAGAAAATTGTTTACCTCAGGACTGCCTCCTGGGACAGAACTGGTTTGGCAAACCTAGGCTCTGATACCAAATTGTAACACCCTGATTTTCTTGTTAGGGTCAAATTAGTCTATTAACTAACTTTGGAACCGAAAAGTCACTTTATTTCAAATAAAACCGTCAAATAACTAACATCTCAACAAACCATGAATCCGTTTAACAAATCCAATTAAAAATAAGAAATAACAAAAAGTATTAAATTCCGAAAAGACAAACTAAAATCCCCAAAACCAGCACTTCGAGATCCCACTCTGCATTATTCGTTACGTTCACCAGAAAAGGAGAATGTGAAGGGGAACGAGGTGAGCAAACTCGTCAAACATGAGTTAACTCAGTGAGAGTGGACTCCAGGAATCCATAAATCCCTCACAACCAACCAAAAATTTAAACCACATAGTCTAAGCCTAAAACACGCATTACAAACACGCGAACCTAGTGCTCACACAATCATTAACATACAAGGTCCCTACGCAGCATAAGCGACTGTCCCGCTGCCCGAGTAGCCGTCTGGTGCGAACGCCACCCACTACTCAGACGATTCGTCTTACGGTTTAGCGACCGCACACGCACCGGCCCCAGAGGACTTTAAACGCATCCCCTCCGCATGGTTGGCTCGTTAGCCAGGTTAGTGATTATCCGGTGGATCACCAACCCTTCGTCGATGGTCCAATACGCGGGACCTGTTGCACCCTACTCCGAGTTCATCAAACAACAACATGAGGTATGAACATTGATGCCTCTGCACCTTTTTAGCTCATGTTGCCACGGCGAACGCCCGTTACCGATGCTCGCAGTTACTAACGCCAAACACGCACTAATACACTCAACATGCCCAAACAAGTGGTTCACATCTAGCAACCTAGTCCAGTTAATTGTTTACTTACATATATAAACGCAATACACCATATACTATACAAGCATCAATCATATATGTCATGAGTATATATATATAAAGGTGTTCATGACATGTAACATGCAAGTTTTAACCAAAGACTAAGATAGAAAGAATGAAAAGAAGGAGATGAGTGAAAACCCTAATCCTAAAACAATAAGGATTTATATATTCATTAGATAACTCCTAAAAGATATGCATATATTTAGATATTTCCTAAATATATTATTGTTTCTTTTATCTCATCTTATCTTTTACTTCAAGTTATTATCGACATTCTCCCCC
>OVBE01011897.1:0-13809 GCA_900406425.1 Iberis pinnata
GCGCGCAGAGAGCAGAGAGAGAGCTCAGCGCGCGGAGAGCAGAGAGAGCTCAGCGCGTATAGAGCAGAGAGAGAGCTCAGCGCGCGGAGAGCATAGAGAAAGCTCAGCGCGCGGAGAGCAGAGAGAGAGCTCAGCGCGCAGAGAGCAGAGAGATCTCAGCGCGCGGTGAGCAGAGAGAGCTCAGTGCGCGGTGAGCAGAGAGAGCTCAGCGCGCGGAGAGTAGAGAGAGAGCTCAGCGCGTGGAAAGCTGAGAAAGTTCAGCGCGCGGAGAGCTCTGCTGGAGAATCCTGATGAAACGCTTGAATACGGGATACAAGAAACCACACGGGGCCCATGGACATGAGAAGCGGGTAATGGGTCGGTGAAGCCCACCGCAGGCAAAGCATCAAGTGGGCTACCTCAAATTGCCAAGAAGCCCAGGTTGCAGGAACTCCGTGAAGACGATCGAGCCGACGATTACGAGAGGTTCAAAAGAGTGTAACGGCGGATCGAGAGCATTAAAGACGCATTGAGTGCGAGAAATATGAGGGGGAGCCGCTAAGAGGGTCCTATAAGTAGTCTAGGGAGTGGTACGGAGAGTGGACCGAAAATCCTTTGTAAAACTTAGTGTATTTGCCCCGGTAACAAAAAGATCATCTACATAAACTGCAACTAACAAGAAACTTTTGGCTAATCTTTTCTTGTAGACTGACGGTCTTTTGAGCACTTCTCAAAACCGAATTCCAAAAGGATTTGATTCAGCTTGTTGTTCCATTCTCTTGGAGCTTGTTTCAATCCATGTAAGGCTTTATGGAGTCTAAACTTGTCCTTCGTGGCCCTTTATCTCAATATCCTCGGGTTGTGTGACATGTACTATTTCCTTTAGTTCTCCATGAAAAAGGCTGTCTTTACATCAAGATGATGTATCTCCCATCCATTCGCTGTTGCAAGGTTTATCAGAAGCCGTATTGTCTCAAGTCTTGCTACAGGTGCAAATACTTCTTCAAAGTCAATCCATGTTTTTGTACATATCCTTTTGCAACAAGTCTAGCTTTGTATTTACTCACACTTTCATCATAATTTATTTTGATTTTAAATACTCACTTTAAACCTATTGGTTTTACACCTCTTGGTGGTTCAACAAGGCTCCATGTTCGATTCTTCTTTATAGATTGTATTTCACTTTTGCATGCTTTCATCCATTCCCGTGACTTCTTTGCCTCATGAAATTTTCTTGGTTCATAATCTAGACATAAGTATGCGCTTTCGTTTTCATGATGCACATGACTTGTGTCATTATCTTGCGTTTCATTAACTTGATCTTCTTGAACTTCTTGATTTTCTTGATCATCTTGTTCTTCTTGAATCTCTTGATAATCATACTCTATTCTTTGAATCCCTCGATTCCCAAATTCTCCAAAAACAACTTTGAAAATTTCTTTCTCATCAGTTTGCTCTTGATTCCAATTCCATCCTTTTGTTTCATCGGAAAAAACATCTCGACTTACTATTATTTTTCATGAATTAGGGTCAAGTAATCGATATGCTTTTGACCCTGGTTCAGTACCCAGATGTACTAACATACATGATTTATTGTCCAGCTTCATTAGATGCGTTGATTCAATTTTTGTATATCCAATACATCCAAAGACCCTAAGATGTGAGATATTCGGTGTTACCTCATGATACAATTCGTATGGGGTTTTCTCTTTATTTGCTCTGGTCGCTTCTTTGCTTAGAAGATATGTGGAATGTCTTATTGCTTCTCCCCATAGATAACTTGGCATATGCATGTGTTTTAAACTACTTCGTCCCATATCTAAAAGACTTTTGTTCCTTTGTTCAACGACACCACTTTTTTGAGGAGTATATGGAGCCGTGAGATGACGTTTTATTCCAGAAATATCGCAGAAAGAATTAAATTCGTGTGATACAAATTTTCCTCCTCTATATGTTGTCTTTGTGCGAGCCGTATGCGGTGAGAGTCGCACGTACGGTAACGAGGGGGGTTCTGAAAACTTTTATTCTTTCACCTGTTTCTTGCTCCACAAGACTCTTAAATCGTTTGAACTTCTCAAACGTGTTACTCTTCTCCTTTAGCAGTGCTGTCCACATGTATCTTGAGTAATCATCTATTAGGACAAAAATATATCTGCTCCCAATTGCTGTTTTTGGTGTTATTGGTCCACACAGTCGCCATGTATTAATTGTAACTTTGCAGAAGCCCTAAACGTGCTTGCTTTAGGGAATGCTCTTCTAGCATGTTTTTCAAGCATACATGAACCACACACTTCCTTTTCATAGACAACATTCGGGATACCGCGAACAAGTTTCCTCTGAACCATCGATTTCATTGATTCCATATTGATATGTCCTAAGCGTGCGTGCCATTTGTTTGAATATGAGTTTGTGGCTACTTGTAGATTCCTCATATCGTGAATTCCCATTTTTACCTTGTATAGACGATTTCTTGATCTTTTTGTCTTGACCAAAAACTTTCCCTTTTGATCTTTCATAATCAGCCATTCCCCTTTCATCCTTATGTCACATCCAGATTTTGTAGCTTGACCTAAACTGATACTATTGCTTTTTAGGTCAGGAATATAGTAAACTTCTGTCATTATTATCGATTCTCCATTTGTATCAACAAAATAAATCGTTCCCTTTCCTGCAATATCTATTCTCGAATCGTCACCAAACCTTACTTTTCCGGTTACCTCTTGATCAATCTTATTAAAGTATCTTTTATCACCAGTCATGTGATTTCTAGCTCCATTGTCAAGGTACCACGTATCTTCTCTTCTAGTATCGACTTCATACTTGCTTGGTATGCATCGATATTTGTTTAGGTACACCTCTTCATGCATCATGAGCCCATCTGCATCGTGAGTCTCATTTTCATCTCCTTCGTGTGTTACTTGTAACTTAAGTAACCTATCAGGGCATCGTGATGCAAAGTGTCATGCTTTATCACATTGATAGCATATGATTTTTGACATGTCTCTATCTCCATTAACACGTCCTCTGCCTCTTCCTCTGCTAAAACCACGTCCTCCTCGACCTCTTCCTCTATCGTTGTAGGTATCATCTCTTTGTTGGTTATTCCGACTTGTCATGTTTGCATACATGAGAGCGTTTTGGTTCATTTGTGTTTTTTCTTCTTCTTCTTCTTCTGATTTGATGCGTTCTTCATAAGCCTTCAACCGTCCAATGATGTATTCATAACTTGTCTTGTTGTTTAATACTTGCTCTAATGATGCTTCGATTTGTATGAATTTCTTTCGAGGAAGACACGAGAGAAACTTCTTGACAAGTTTAGATTCATCAATAATTACGCCTAGAGAGGCTGATTTCGATGATATCTCATATATCTTTCCAGAAAACTCATCTATAGTTTATGTTTCTTCATCTTTAGTCGGTTGAATTCAGCCATTAACGTTTGCAGTCTTGCATCTTTAACTCTATCAGCTCTGATATGTCTTGATTTAGTCGCCTCCCGCACTTTCTTAGTTGTGTTTAGTTCGCCGACTTGCAAAACTAAAGCTTCCACAATCGTTAGGTTGTTCTTTTCTTCATCATCATATTCATTCTCTATAACTTGTATAGTTGGTTATGTTCAACGTTGAGAATTGTATAGACGATGTTCCTGATTCTTTTGTTTTCTCAGTGGTTTGAACGATATCTCCCATGTTTTATCGGGGGCTCTGATACCAATTAATGTCTAAATCGCAGATTTAGGAACTCAAGAGTTAAAGAATAACTCTCTTTATTAAACTTTAGGAAAAACTTACTTAAAACCTAAAGCTCTCAAATCTCATAAGTTATGTCACAACTTTGACATCTCCTTATATATTATTTAATTTCCTATTCCTAATAGATTACATATAGATTTAGATAAAATCAACTATATTCTAGATAACTCCTAAAATATATAACATAATCTCCTAATCTTAACATATCAAAATATAAATAGGAAAATATCCCTTACTTAATCCTTCTAAAGATAAAGTTGACAATTAGGGGTCTATTTTGCAATTCACTTTCTAAAACATTGAATCTAATATAATAAGTAAAATCTTCAATAATAAAAAGGATAAATTTTGTGGTTATGGAAATAGTCAACTAGAGAGGAAAACAAAAACAAAGAATGGAACTGTCAAATTAAACAACAATACATTCGAATTTACACAAACATGAATGATTTTTTAATTTCTATCTAAAGATTATAAGTTGACAAATAGAGGTCGTTTTTGCAAATCACTTTCTAAAACATTGAATTGAATATAATGAGTAAAATAAAATAAAATGGTGGGTAGGTAAAATACTAAATAGTCAACTAAAGCGAAGAAAAACAAAACTGTCAAAATTACACACATACTTCAATCTCTCTTTGACTTGTGGAGAGAGCCTTTACACAAATCATTCATTCATTCATCAAATCAGATTCTTGTTTTGCTTAGAATTGGAATCATCATCGATGGTGCATCCGAAGCGTGGCCATAGGTCTTTCAAATTCAGAATTGTCTAAAATGTTCTCGCGAAATTTCAACACTTTTTCCCCACTTTGATCGGCTGCAACCACATATTCTCTTTCACTTTTCCCACCAAACTTTTTTTTTCTTTTCTGGGTCGTCTTTTTTATTTTTTTTTGAATGAAGGGAAGAAGACAGATGATTGCGAAAGAGCACGAATACAAAACACAACATCAAGGTCTTCTTGTTGAAATGGCTTGGGTTTTGCTCTGTCTTCATTATTCCAGGCTCTTTTGGTTGCTCTTTGGCGTTTTCACTTACGAGAATCACGAAGGAAAACCTAGGATTCTCTAACATCCTTCTTCTTCTCTTTCTTTCTCTCTCCTTCTTCCTCTTTCTCAATCGCGATCTTGTTTTTTTCTCTTCAATTTTAAATTTTACTCGCTTTTATAAAATTTCCCCAAATTAGATCCGGTACTGAACCATCATGTATATGGAGATTTCTTCGTCTGGAGCTTCCACTTACGTTGAATCAGATCCTTCTGGTCGGTATGGTCGTGTAAGCTGCTTTATCTTTCTCCCTTTGGATTTAATCAGCTTCTAACTATTGATTTTGCTTGTGTGTTTGATTTGATGATTTCAATGGTGTGTAGTTCAAAGATGTACTTGGCAAAGGAGCAATGAAGACAGTTTACAAAGCTTTTGATCAAGTTCTTGGAATGGAAGTCGCTTGGAATCAAGTTAAACTCAATGAGGTCTTCCGATCACCTGAGCCTTTGCAACGCCTCTACTCTGAAGTTCATCTACTCAAGACTCTCAATCATGATTCTATTATCCGTTACTGCACATCTTGGATTGATGTCAATCGAAGAACGTTTAACTTCATCACCGAGCTCTTCACATCTGGCACCCTTAGAGAGTAATGATAAGAGCCTTGCTTTCTGCAAACTCTCCTTAAGAGAACCTAATTGGCTTGTCTTACTGTTGCAGGTATCGAAGGAAGTATCAAAACGTCGATATCCGAGCAATTAAGAGCTGGGCACGACAGATCTTGAATGGTCTTGCTTACCTACATGGACATGATCCTCCTGTTATTCACAGAGACCTTAAATGTGATAACATCTTTGTTAATGGCCATCTTGGGCAAGTCAAGATTGGTGACTTAGGCTTAGCTGCAATTCTCCGTGGATCACAACATGCGCACAGCGTCATAGGCATTCTCTTTTTCTCCATGTTATTTATAGCTTTTTGTATCTTCACAGTATTAACCTATATATAACTTGATTATACCATTAGGAACACCTGAATTCATGGCACCAGAGCTATATGAGGAAGAATACGATGAGCTTGTGGACATTTATTCATTTGGAATGTGCGTTCTAGAGATGCTTACTGGTGAGTATCCTTATAGTGAATGCTCCAACCCTGCACAAATATACAAGAAAGTTACATCGGTAAGCAGAAGGCCTAAGGATCATCTCACTCATCATCATCATCTTCCAAGAAAAATGTTTACATCTCTTGACTTTCTTTGATGTGGATTTGGTTGTTTTTAGGGGAAGTTGCCTGAGTCTTTCCACCTGATACAAAACATGGAGGCTAAATGTTTTGTTGGTAAATGCTTGGAAACTGTGTCAAAGAGATTGCCTGCAAAGGAGCTCTTGAAAGACCCATTCCTCGCCACAACTGATGATAGAGATTTAGGGCCTCTTTCTAGATTGCAGCCACAACTGGGGATCCAGAATTTAGCTGCAAATGGAACCGTGGTGGAGCATCTGCCTTCAACGACTGATCCAACTAGGACAACAGATATGTTGATAACAGGAAGGATGAACTCAGAAGACCACACCATCTTTCTTCAAGTACAGATTTCAGATGGCGAAGGTATGCTTTAGAGTTCTACTTACTAGATCTTTTTACCTGAAGTTTGTTGATCATAGGCAGTAAATGAACTATTATAACCTTAGCTTCTGATATTTGGGTTATGGCATTGAACAGAAACCTAATTGTAATTGGTAACTTTTTGATTGAAGAATCATCGATGGAGAATGTTATGATGAATCTGTTGTTCTATGTAACAGGTCACATGAGGAACATTCACTTCCCGTTTAACATTTTAAGCGACACACCTCTAGAGGTAGCTTTGGAGATGGTGAAAGAGCTTGAGATCATTGATTGGGATCCTTTGGAGATTGCTTCAATGATAGAAAACGAGATATCTTTGCTCGTCCCTAACTGGAGAGCTCATGGCTCTTCTCTCCAGAACCATAACTTTGGTCATGAAGATGATGAAGACAATGGCAAGGAAGGAGAAAGAAGGCACCATTTCTCCTCTGCGTCTTCCTCTCACGACTCTCATGTAGCTGCTGGAGACAACAATGATGTTGATATGAACCGAGATATGGATGGTGGCGGTGGTAGCTCTAGAAGTTTGTTATGCCACTACTCACCGGCCGGTGATAGTGATGATGATCAAAGTCAGCAACAGAGGAGACGGTCAAGACTACCGAAAATGAGATCGCTGGTGGACACTAGAACGCAGGTGCTGCACCGCTCGCTCATGGAGTTGATCAACAAGCGGCGTGGGCGCGGCTTCAACACGGCCATGGGTGAGCTACAACCGAAACCGTCATCCACTGATTTTTTGCGGCGATGTTGAGAGAGCCGTTGTGGCTCTTTCATGATAAAGATAGATCCTTCATATTGGTAATTATAAGCATCTTGCTATGATGATAGATCATTTGTAATAATTGTTGAAAGTAGGAGTTGAATTACGAAGGTGCTTTTTCATGTGTGTAAAAGACAATTTAGAGTAGATTTTATGAACATGTGATAAGTTAAAAGAGTTGTAACGCCCATACGTGGCTTCACATCTTACATAGTTCTTTTTTTTTTTTTTCTGTCGAAAGTAGGTGTTCATGTATTTTATATGCTTAAAAACTTTCTTTTCAAAATTCTTATAAATTTTGTTGGCCCTCCCCCCTTTGTTTCTTCTTCTGTTTGTAGTTGTCTAGATTTTCTTCTACACCAGTTTTGGAGTGAGTATCAGAAGATCTGTATCTCACCAAAAGCTGCGTGACTGAAGCCAGAGCGGGGAGGGGGCGAGACTATGCAGTCTATGGTTCAATGTTTGTTGTCGTGTACGCCCTTCCCTTGCTGCGTCGGGTTAACTGTTCGAGTCTACTGCTCTCTTCCCTGGCTATCAGCTCGCTTTCTCTCCTGAGCTTCTACGAAAATCTCGTATCTTGCTGCATGTTTCAGGTTCGGCTTCAGTGAAAGTCATGTGTCCATCGGTAACTACGTTTTGAAGAGGCTGGTTTCTTACATGATTTTTGTCGAAGTTTGACTCAAAATCTCCGGGTTTGGGTTTGGTTAGACGTTTACAAGATTGACCTAAAAAAATGATGTCTCAAATTCCTTTTCTTGAGTCGAAGACTAGCAAGATAAATAATATTTTTTAGAGTCCCTAAAATTAGTTGTTTCGCCTATTTTTTGTTCCTTTTTTCTACGCTTGCTTTGCGCTTCTTGGTTTGGCTCGCTTTAAGGCTTCATGTAGTACTTTTCTGTTTGTTTTTTTTTCATGTTTCTGTTCGTTCTTCATGTTTTAGATGTGCTGGTTTGTTTTTGTTGTGCGAATTGGTTTCTCCTTGCTCCCTAGTGATGATGCTATCGTTCTTAGCTTTATCAGATCGTTTCTTCCTCTTTTTGATGAACCGAGTAGGCTGCTTGATAGTTTTCTCCATTAGAATCAATCGACAGTTTCACAAGAGATTTGTTAGGTTCTTGCTTTATCTTTACTGGTCTATAGTTGCTTTTAAGTCGACTCATCCATCTTTAGTAATTTCAACAGCTTCAATAAGCCTCTTTTGAAGGTGTCGTTCGACCATCTAAAAAAGTGCAATTTTTCATTTCAGAAGTTTACAAATACCAAGAAAAGACTTGTAGCAAAAGTTTCTTTGGATTTCTGAGGAGTCGTATTGATTTGTTTGTGTTACTTAGCTTCTGCCTTTGAAGTTGGCAGTATCCAAAGTTGAGCAATTTAGATCTTTAATTCTCATTTTAACTTTGTTGTTTTTAGTTTTAATCTTCTAATTATGTTTGGCTTTCGTGTTGTCGGGGTTTTTTCTAATGACATTTTAAGCTTTGTTAGTTAGAATATGTGGGCTACTATAAAAAGATTACCGGTGTAATGTTAATCCTACAAATGAGAAAAAAGAGAGAGACAAAAGCAAACTTAACAAGAGACAATACTAATAATAAAGTGGTACATAACCAACCAAATTCGATAAAAAATATCATATTGGAATTTCATAAATCGATAAATCATAAATAATATTAGTTTTTGATGATTGAGAACATAAACAGAATCGTACCTGAGATGTTTTATGTATATAAATTTAGAGAATGGATTTTCGAGAAAAAACCTTAATTGACAAGATGACCATAACCCTCTGTTCTTAAGAAAAAATTGGCACTCGTCAAAGTAGGGGTATTTATAAATAAATATTTCATAAAACTTTATGCTTCAAATCTTTTATTTTATTTCAAAGTACCACATTGTTATAGCCATCGGAATCGATCTTTTCACTTATAGTGATATTGTATATTAAACATATTTCATCACATCTTAATGGGATTAGGCCAACAACCATGGACACTACTATCATACTATTTGGTAAACTGAATCGTAGTGCCCTTTTAAACATTTACTATATTTTATTTACCAATAAGATGATACTATCTACTAGAAAGTGGTAAAAGTTTATTGTGAGAAGAAAAAAAAAGAATGAGACAACATTAAAAACGCAATGTGAGTTATTTAGGTTATCTAACCGCATGCAACCAAGCAGATGCTGACCTCATATTTGGTTAACACCAACTTGACTTTGTCACCTAAGAATATTAAAAGCTATGTAAACTACATAAAAGTTAAACTTCAGAACTATGGTCGAGAGACAGAGAGAAGAGGAGATATGGAGAGCAAAGGGCCATCTCCATTAGTTCCACTAGTGCTTGTGGTACTCTTCGGATGGATCATATGTGGCTCATACCTCCTTTCACTCTTAGAGGATTATATAATACCAATTTTACAAACTGGAACATTCCTTGTTGGAATCTTTCTCTTACTTCTCCTTCTGCTTCTTCATATTTTTTCATCTTCTTGGATCTCTCCATGGCTACCTTCTCTTCTCATTTTTCCATCACCTGCCTCCACCACATCCACTGACTCAGATAGCTTTGGTCTTGGATCATTTCTTTTTCTCTCACTTTTCTTCGTCTCCTTCTGGTTTTTTCAATCATTCTAACGTTTATTGTACTTGTGCATATATATTTTTATGTTAGAATATAGCTTATATACTATTGTGGAGTTGCATTTTTCTAATTTTTTTGAGTTAAAGTTCCATTCATGATTGATATCAACTCTAAGGTTGACCCAACAAGTGATTTCCACAAAAAATGGTTTCCCATCTATGTGGTTCGTATAAGAGATTCATCTTGTTGTATATATCTATTTCCGAAATAGCCATGCCCACTCACAAAACAAAACCTCAAACGATTATAGAATAGATTTAATGAAACGAATGCTTGAGGTGAAATTGTATATCAACATACAGATCAGGTCCTTTGGCAATGACACAGTACTTAGAGTTATTAAGTATCTTGTCCTTTGGCAAGCTCCCCATGAAAGATCTTCATTAAATTACTAAAAGCGAAAACTTTGGGAGCTACAATTGCTTACCTTTAATCAACTCTGCAGGTCAAGGTTTTGCTAACCATGATTCTAAGTTAAGCATCTGTCATCTTACTCCTACCATAACCATATATCATAAAATTCTGCAACAAAGCAAAACCACACGTTCCTTTCTTCGTTTTTGTAAACTTTCATATTTTTGATCAATGTTAGTGATTTCCTGTTAAATAAATGGTTAACCTCATTTAAATAAATAGGAAACACCCAAATGGAACCGAGGCAGGAGTCAATCTCTGCAGGACAATAATTAAACAGAGAAAAGAAATGACTAAAAACTTATGAATACTTAAGATAATTACAACTTATACCCGGGTAAAATCCACCCAAACCAATCAATTTTTCTCTTTTACCCAAACCAATCGATTTTTTCACCCAAACCAAGATTTAATTAAAATAAAAATTTATCTCTTTTCTAAAATTCAAAATCGATCTCTCGTTCTTACAAAAAACTTGAAGGATTCTTCTCTTTTAATCTAATCTCTCAAACTCAAAATTTTCAGGTGATTATCAATTTACTACTTCTTCTTCTTCATATATATGATTGTAGATTTTCAGAAACCCTAATTTCATTTGATTATTTTGAGTTCAAATTTGTGTGTGTTCTCTGTGAATTCTGAATAGTTTGTTTTTTTCTTTCTCTGTTTGATTTTCTCGAGAAAAGTTAAGAAAATCAGAAAAATCAAACCTTAATCCTAATCGCGACTAACCTCTGATGAAGAGGTCCGGAATTCATCGGCTATAAGGTCTGGGATTCATCAGCCAGCTCAGAAAAATCAAACCCTAATCCTAATCGCGACTAACCTCTGATGAAGAGGTCCGGAATTCATCTTCCATAAGGTTCGGGATTCATCAGCCAGCTCAAGGGACTAACAATGAAGTGATTGCTAACTCTAACGAAGAGGTCCTGAGTTCAGGTGATTCAGATTTAGATGAGGTAAGAAATTAACAATATAATTGATGCATTTAGTAGTAGAAGGTGTCAAAGAATATTGAGTAACACTCAGTATAATATTAGAAAAACTTAAGATTGCTCGGTAATACCGGTGTAATACTAGGAAAACTTAAGATTACTCGGTAATACGGTGTAATACTAGAAAAACTTAGGATTACTCGATAATACGAGTGTAATTTTAGGAAGGATTACTCGATAATTTTAGTAACTTGCTGGAAGTTGAGGCAATCAAACCATCAAGAATGTTCTTTCTTCCATCTGATTACAAGAAACAAATTAAGCTAGGGACAAGGTGTACGATTATACACTGAGAGAATTTGGTTTGAGGAGCATCCTCAATTCAAACACATTATTCACATGAAAAGAGAGAGAGAACCCACAAGGTTCAGGGAATGTGGATGTTGTTGGTGAGGACAGCCGAAACCAATAAGCGAAAACAAGTGTGGTTCATTGCCAATAAGCGTAAACAAGTGATGTTATGAAGACCCTGAAAAAATGGAGAAACTGATCAAGAGAGTTGACAAGAACATGTTTTGAGTTCCTTTTGTTGTTTTGTGAAGTAGACAGTAGACAATGTCTTTGTTTCTTTTTATTGTTTTATGATGTAGAAAAATTAAAGGGTATTTTGGTTGTATTTTGGTGGTATTATGAAGGATTATGAATGCATATACAAGTCTTAACAAAAAAATAACAACTAAGAAAATTTTAACACAGTTAAATCTTTGAATAAGCATTGCGATTGCTACCACATTCTACAAACAAACAAAGATCTCTGTCACTATAAGAACATTTGATTTCTGAAACAGAGTATTCATATGTATCATCAATTTATTATCTACCTCAAAAGAAGCAAACATATCACCTATGCATTTCTCTTGTCTTCCACCAAACGGTAAATAACTGAAGAAAGTGAAGTCTTGCACGTTCAACATAGTTTCACTCAATATAACACAGTTTTACACAATTTTACGCAGTTAGTTTCACACAGTTTTACGCTGTTCGACGCAGTATTATGCAGTTAGCTTCAAACAGTTTTATAGAGAGCCTTCCTCAATGATTTGTCCCCCACGTGTACAACGTGTTGGAATCCCGTAGAGAGAGAGATACAAAAATGAGAGAGAGTGAGGTAGTTTGCTTTTTTGACCAGAGAATATGCTTTTTGACCGAATGAATCTGTTTTTTTGGGTTTTTTCGTTTAGGCGCTAAAACCAATTTTTTTTTTCCCTCTGAAAAATAACACTTAGTTTTACAGAAGTTTTTTTTTACCAATCTTCTTCATAGTTATACTTTTCGTGATTTCAAATGTTTTTTGTTTTACCTATAATATTAATTTGTTTTGGTAGTTTTACCTTTCAGTTTTCGGCATTACCATGTACGCATACGTGATTAGTGCAATAATATGTTTGAAATCATCATATTTTATAATATTCCTTTAGAAATTGTTCTTACTAAGAAACTGTTCATGTGAAAACAATGGAATGTATAAGAGAAATTCTGAAACAAAGAGTTATTTATAATTATTTTGACTATTAGTTTTTTTACATAAATGTTATTTTCACTAATCAATGGAATGTATAAGAGTATGTATTATATTAAAAGTTGAATACTAATTTACTTTCAAATACTTACTCAATGAACTAACATACATAAAATCCAAAAATACTAGTAAGTCGTAGTATTCCATAGTTTTACAACACAGTCATAGTTTTACAACATAATCATTCACTTGGATAACGATGCGATCCAAACAACAGATGATTAAAACCAAAATTTTACTTTGATCGCCTTTTGTTTTGTGTCCTTTGACGCCGTTCTCCAACAAATGGCTTCCTCTTATTTTTTTTCCTCTCCTTCCTCTTCACACAATATGAAGATATGATCTGAAGCTCTTTTATATAATAGGGTCCATTCCAATCAGACATGTCTGACACAGAATAAATGGTCTTGTAATAAGCCAGTGCCCAAAGTTATGGCATTACGTCCAATTTCATCATCACTTCCCTCCAAAACTTCGTAGTTCATACCAATCGAACTTATGCCCACTCTTGATAGCTCCTCTAACTAATCTGATATACTCGTCTCCTCTACTAACAAAAGACATCTACGGTTCTCTCTATCAATGGACGTCAGGTAAACAAACAAATCCTCATCATCACAAATAGTAAGATGTTCCTCACATCCAACCACCAGCGGCATGTACCCCAATGAAAATTTTACTTTACTTTCATCCAACGCAAGCTTGTTATACAACTTTTCTTCCATCATTGCCAAATTTATATCCTCTATTGTTGTCTTCAAGGTTACACTATACATGGGCCCTTTGAATTTGAAATGTAGGCTGATGTCTCTGAATTTTAGTAGTTTTTAGAAGTCTTTTACTCTTATTTTAGGATCATTTAGATGTGAATATGTTGCATTAATAGGACTTTTCTAGTAAATTTGCATTTTCAGGAAATTCTGCATTAGCATGTGCATACATATGCATTTTGGAGATTTTTCAGGAATTTTCAGGAGTTTCCGGAACATTAAGGCAAAATTGGAAAAAACTAAGGAAAATGAAACAAGGAAGTTTTCACATCGAGCCACCTTCAAGTTCTCATCAAGCCAAAGAGTTTGTCATGTCGAGCCATTGAGCCATTTTGATCGAGCCAACA
>OVBE01011898.1:0-13622 GCA_900406425.1 Iberis pinnata
GGCCTAATGTGAATTGAAGACCATCTTCCCAAGAATCTTCTATGTTTTCATATACTTATTCGTTAGATGTACCCCCAAATTCTTCATTTACAACGTCATCATTACATTCTAAAATCGAATGATCTTCAAATGGTTCGTCNTTCTAAAATCGAATGATCTTCAAATGGTTCGTCTACTATATCGTCCGTCGGGTAAGGTATGCTGGGAACAACATCGAGGTTGGAAACAATATTATTTTCATCATGGTTCTTCTCTTCTACCAACTTCTTGTACTTGGACTCGTTCGCTCTCCTCGACAATCTCCACATGCAAAGCACTCGTTTTTGCACCCTCCATCAAATACACATAAACATCTTCGTCATCCACGATATACGATGCCGAATGAGGATACACAGCCTCTGAAATGTTACTAAATAGCAACTTCGCCATAGGATTGACTTCCATCTTACTAGAAACTTTTCTCACCAACTCGGAATAAGTCACATTCTTCTTAGATGTACTAAACAAGATCGAATATGTTTTATTAGCTTCTTTAGAATTCCACAATGACGACCCATCTATTCTGCTTGTGTAATATCCACCGTAATCAAAACGTATGATTGTGCATCGAGTATTTGTATTCATTTCCTTATTCAAAAGAAGAACACACATATTAATTAGTTCTGCCACCTATAATAGTGTTACCAAACAATAACAAGTTATACTAGTTTAACCTCGTTCTTGACCTTAAGAAAAAATCAAACCGTAATGCAAACAAATAAAACGAAAGGTATTCTAAACTTCATAAAACTTGAATAAAGTAGACTACAACCTCTTGAAACTCTTGAATCACATTTNTAAGCTTAAAAAAAACAACACTAGCTTAAACCTAAGAAGAAGAAAGAAGAAGAAAGAAAAAGATATATTAAAAATGCACAAACGAAATATGTTACAAACCTTATAAAATCACTATAAACACTTGAATGATACTCCACTTGAAGCTTTGATGAGTGATAATTCGATTATGTTTTTTAAAGAAACATGAGAGATTTTTAAGGTTGTCAGAGAGAAACAATGGGATTGGAGTAGAAGAGAAGAAGGAGGAAATTTTTGATAGGTGAGATATTGATTGGGTGAAGCCTACTTTGTAGTTGGATATTTATTGATTATTTTTTTTTCTTAATTCTCTTGTGGGGTCCACACGAAAGTGAGAGAAGAGAGATGTAATTTCTTTTTCTTTTTTCTTTTCTTTTAATGATTTCATTAAGGGCAAAGTGGGTTTTACAAAAAAAAAGGTTAGTAAGATTGTTGCATATTTGAGGAGGTTAGTGAGACTAGTTTTCAACCACTTAAAGTTTTGTGAGATTTTGACTCGATTGATTGGTATATAACTATTTGATTCTTTAAAAACAATTTCGTTTCAAACACACAAATATTCCAACTCAATTTTTCACATACCAAACTATACCTAACCCTAATCAAACTAGTCATAATCAAACACATAAATATACCAAAGATTGATTCTGATTTTGTTCTTCTTCTTCTTTATCTTTCGAATTCTCCTTTTGATTCTTCTTTTACAAAAGAAACATTGAACATTGTAATACGCAAGTCATTCACTTAGAGAAAATCGATTGCATTGACTAAACAAAGAAAAAAAATACGAAACGGATTACTAAAAACACAAATCACAGCAACAAACACAAGTCAAAACACAAATCAAAATCACAACAAAGTTTCATGAAACTTCAAACACAAATAACAACATCTGTTAATATTCTTACAACATATGTGAAAACATCTGTAAAGACAATGCTAATCAGCTTCGGTATGGTGCAATATCTAGATTTACTGATCAAATGTCTTTTGTGATTCTCTAAATAATACTAAAAAGGCTTTTCAAGATGTATATGTTCATAGTATTAGTAAAAAAGATTTCACCTTAGCATATTAATCTTTCCACTCTTCGTGCAATCTGATGACCTCCAAAATCAAATGTCTTGAATTTGATTTGGCCAATGCTAAGTAACATTTAGAGATTATGTTAACAACAGAGATAAATTCTTATTAGCTAAAATCTACGAAAATTGATTATCAAAGTAACACTTAGAGATTTTGTTAACATCTGATTTGAAACTATAACAGAGATCAAACAAGGAATCGACAATCGAACCTCATCTTCTTAACATGTGAAGCAAAGTGGTTTTCCCGACACTGTCGAGACCTAGGAATAAGATCTTGGCCAATCCACCAAAAACATCGCCGCACAATAATCGAGAACCACACAAGAGGATTTGATTTGGGCTCAATTGTTGAAACCTTCTTTGAGTCTAGCTTCGAAGATGCACAAGTTTTCTCAAGAAAGCGTTGAATTTTTTAATTTTTTAAACGACCAATCTCCTGCAAACACGTAAGACTGAAGGAGTTCTTAAATTTCCCTATTAAGAAGCGGTTCTGCTCTTTATTTTTTTTTCTGATTTATTTTTGGGCTTTTTGCTTTTAAATACTCATTTAAGATACTCACTGGAATTGGAGATGGTCTAAGAATAGAATGCATAAATAAGGGATCACAAAAAAGTTTGCAACTTGTTGGTGAAACTGATGATTTTCTGCTATCAGCTAAAACCAATCCAGCATTTTGTTCACCTGAATTTCATTTCTGTTTAAAAAAAAAAGTTGGAAACTTGAAGATTCGATTCAATCTGGGTTGTTCCAGATTACAATGATTTGTTCAAAGAATCATTTTGTCTGCAATCTTAAGTTTGTTGTAGAAACCGGAAGAGATTAGAAAAAAAGTGGAAACTTTAAGATTAATGCAGTCAGGTTTGTTCACTTCCACTGGGAAGTTGCAAAAAGATCAATAACACTTTAACATTAGTACAGAGTAGAGACATATAGTATTAGTAATGAACAAACACAAATCCAACGAACGGTCAGAATCTGACACACACAAAAAAAGAAAGAAAAGAGTTTTCAAATTTTCATAGAGATACAAAACACGAACACACAGCAATTTTGATTGTTTGAATCTAACAGCTAAATCAAAGCTCTTAGCTTGGAGTGGTTTTACTTGTTAGCTTCCCTACGAATATCCTCGCTGCTCGAAGACGAAGGGTCAAGCCCGTACTCGCTTGTGTTCCCATACTCACTGCTTGCACCGTACTCCTGGCTATCCAACGCCACTTTCCTGAACTTCCTCATATCTGCACTGTAAGTGCCCGAGTCATAGTCTGAGCTCGATCCTCTTCTAGGCAGCCCTGCTTTCGCTTCGCTTAGATCATCTAGCGATGCATCTCCCTCCAGAGCCCGAACAATCTGTTGGAACGGATTTATTACTTGACTCTTACCTTGAGAGTTTTATCAAATAAAAAAGTAAGGCGACTTACTTGGCTCATCTTAGGCCTGCGTCTAGCTGAGTGCCTAATGGCTGCAGCTGCACAAGCTACCATTCGTGCCATCTCATCAGGATCATATTGGTTCTCGAGACGTGGATCAACTAGTTCACTGAAATCTTCATCCTGAGCTGCGTTCAAGCACAAGGGTCTTGCCTGTTTAAAAAAAAAGGTAACAGATTTTGCATTAGAAGAAAAGAGTATAACAATTAACAAAGGAAACATTATGGTACTGACCCAGTCGGCCAAACTGTCTTCCATTTCACCAGTTAGATCAACTGGTCGGCGTCCGGTAATAAGCTCAAGAAGCATCACTCCGAATGAGAAAACATCAGATCTATCTGTCAGTTTTCCGCTTGACGCATACTCTGGAGCCAAGTATCCGAAAGTTCCCATGATACGAGTGGACACATGTGTAGCATTGTCTTGCGAAAGCTTTGCTAATCCGAAGTCTGCAACCTGAAGGATTTGAGCCAATCAAGTTAAAATCAAGGATACATCAAAGAATGTGAGTGCACTATAATTCATATTCATAACAAACATACCTTAGCTTCAAAGGATTCGTCAAGAAGAATGTTTGAAGCTTTAATGTCTCTATGAATGATTTTCGGATGACCTAAAGTTCACAAAGTCAAGAGATGATTACATCTCTAATTAAACCATAACAAGAAGATCAGTGATGTTAGATATATGTTTGAACTCACAATCTTCATGTAAGTAAGCAAGTCCTTTAGCTGATCCCATAGCAATCTTAAGTCTTGTAGGCCAATCAAGAACATTACCACTTTTACCATGAAGGTGAAACTCAAGTGTGTCATTAGGTAAGAACTCATAAACCAACATCCTCTGTTCTCCTGCAATACAATACCCAACAAGAGACACAAGAAACCGATGATGAACTCTACTAATGATATCCACCTCTGCCTGAAACTCACGCTCTCCTTGTCCACTTCCGGCTTTAAGACTCTTGACAGCAATCTCTTTCCCATTGGGTAGGATTCCCTTGAAAACATACCCAAACCCACCTTGCCCTAGCAATCTTTCTCTAGAGAAGCCTTGAGTTGCTGCAGCTAGTTCGTCATAGGTGAATGTGTTCTTATTGAAACCTAGAGCCACTGAAGGGTGAGGAGGTGGTAGAGATGGACCGTATGGACCTGAGAAGTTTGAGCTCAAATCACCGCTGTGTATTCCAGGTGGTGGTGGTTGTTGCCAGCTTCCAGGTGGCGGAGGAGGCGGTGAAGTCATCCAGTTGTTATTCCCGTTTGATTGTGTAGACAGATTCATTACATGATGCTCACTTTGGTTGTTGTAATGTTGTTGATATTGATCACCTATGGATTCAAAACATGTCATCAATATGGTTTCATTTTTCTTTTTCTATGATATTTCAAAATAGATTGAAGTTCCAAAACTTTGTAATGTGGTTTCAAAGTCTTAATCAGAACGGTTAGGTTATAAGTTAGCTTGGTGTTCAAGAAATAGCTTTAAAACAAACACAAAAACTAGGTTAGGGTCATATGATTTACCTTTGCCTGTGGCGTAACCATTGCTTGCGTAGTACGGCATCTGATTCTTCTTTTTCTTCTTACGACAACAACAAACACAGAATAATATCATAACAAGAAACAACAATCCAGCAGCAGCTGCAATTCCTATAATAGCAGCCGTGTTGATCTGTCCTTGGTTACTTGATGAGTGTGAGCCACTCCCGCTTGATCTAGGCGAACCCAGCGATCTCGGTGGTGGTGGAGAGTGACGGTCGGCGTTTCTTGAAGGAGGAGGAGGATGATTGTTGCTTCCACTGTTTCCACCATTATTGTTGTTATTATTGTTGTTTCCTTGTTGCGGTGGTGGTGGAGATTGTGAGCCTGAACCTGAAGAAGGTGGAGGAGGAGAGGAGTTGGAATTCTCCGGAGGAGGAGGAGATGGTGATGAGGGTGAAGAAGGAGGCGGAGGAGAGGATTGTTGTTGATTGCTGTTGTTGGAGGAAGGAGATGGAGGAGTAGGCGATGGTGGTGAATTCTCCGGAGATTGCCCCTCCGCCATATCTAATTAATCTCTCTTTTGGTGTTTTCTTCTTCTTATTCTTTTTTTTGTGTTTTTCTTTTCTTTTAAGTTTTTTTTTATAGGAAAGCTCTCTCCTTAAGATTTTCTTAAGAGAGAGAGATAAATGAAGAGAAAACACAAAAGCTCTGTGTGTTTTAAATCCTATTTTAAAATGTGTATTCCAAGTTCTTACTTTCTTTTATGAATGGCTAATTTCTTCTTTTGTAGGGCCTATATTTGGGTGTTAAATACAGCCATGCAAATTATGTACCGTCAACTAATTACAGTCAATAACTCGATGTCTTTAATTTACCAATCAAATAAGACATAAATAAACAACACGAGAAAAATGGAAGGGGAAATCAATAGTAACCGATTAAAATACATAACTAGAAAACTTGAGGAAAATAAAAAAAATTTAATAAATTGGAGAAATAAAGATAAAAAGTTTTTTCTTTTTAAAAATAATGCTCTCGTTGAGAGTCGAACTCAAGACCTCCCGCTTACTAAACGGGTGCTCTAACCAACTGAGCTACGAGAGCGTTTTGCTAACTGTCTCCAAATTAAAAAATAATAATTTAACTAAATAATAGAGAAACAGAATTATAAAAGACAAAAAAAGGAGGAGTCTAAGAAAATAGAAGACAGATCAGAAACAGCTTTTAGACTCTTCGAGGGCACAGAGAAAGTAAAACACCAGAGATCCTACAATCTTTTCTCCTTTTTAGATCCGCCTGATTCGATGCCGTCACGTAGACGTACCCTCCTCAAGGTCATCATCCTCGGCGATAGCGGGTTTGCCTTGCGAGATTCCTTTTTTTTTCCTCCTAATCTGTGTATTTTCTTTGTCTGTGTTCTGAGATTTAGCCAGGATTTGTCTAATTCGGTTTAGGTATCTGAAACTGTTATGATTTGTTGATCTCTTTGTTTGGCTGATTTCGTTGATACTGAATTTTGTTCTCTTTGTTTGATTAATCAATTACTAAGAATTGATTTGGCCTTTGGTTTGATTTCATCAAAGGTTGTGCTTTTTCTTCCTTGTTGCTGATTGAGTTTATCAGAAAATTTGAAAGCTATAAGTGTTTTTTAGCTAAATTGAGAAATTAGGTTTGACCTAGACGATGGTCACTTGAGTTTAGTTTACCCCAATTCGCCTCTATAGATTGTTTTCAGTTAAATTTATGTTTGCTTTTTCTTTACCATGTTGGCTCTCAATCAATATGTAGTTGCAAACTTATGATCCGAAGTTTGTTTTCTTTTAAAATGTTGTGTGGTTCTTACTTACATTTGTTCTTCACAGTTGATGAATCATTTAAACTGTTTTGTTATGTTTATTTGAGTGAAACTAATTTGGACTTTGTGATCATGCAGGGTGGGGAAAACTTCTTTGATGAATCAGTATCCTGCTTTTGTTTCAATTGTTTCAATGGTGTAAGAAGTATAATATACTAGTTTTGTAGATATGGCAAAATAGAATCTTTGGTCTCTTTTATATGATATGGCTGGATCTCTGTAAAGTTAAACGAATTTGCACTGTCGTTTTGGCTTAACAAGAAAACTTTAGATATGTTAATAAAAAGTTCAGCAATCAGTACAAGGCAACCATTGGAGCAGACTTCTTGACCAAGGAAGTACAGTTTGAAGATCGACTTTTCACTTTACAGGTTCTTACTAGTGCTTTATCAGTACATTACTTAAACAAGGATAGCTCACATTTGACAGTGCAAAATTGTCCCAAGTATTGTGTCTCTGTCCATAGTGATCAAACCTTGCTTGACCTGGAGAACTAAGCTCACTTGTTCATGTTGTCAATGGGTTATTGCAGATCTGGGATACAGCTGGACAGGAAAGGTTTCAGAGTCTTGGTGTAGCTTTTTACCGGGGTGCTGATTGCTGTGTTCTTGTATATGATGTCAATTCCATGAAGTCATTTGACAATCTGAACAACTGGAGGGAAGAATTTCTGATCCAGGTGCATATTTCTCAAACCTTGTAGATAGAATTTCATAGAAGGCTAATCAGTCACATAAATTTAATCTCTCTTACAGGCAAGTCCATCGGACCCAGAGAATTTTCCATTTGTTCTTATTGGAAATAAGGTTGATGTGGATGGTGGAAACAGCAGAGTGGTATGTGCTTAGTCGTTGTTCATGAATATCTGTGGGATGCAACACATTTATGTCCGATTATGAACTTCACTTCACTTGATCACAGGTTTCAGAGAAGAAGGCTAAAGCATGGTGTGCTTCAAAGGGAAACATTCCCTACTTTGAGACCTCTGCCAAAGAAGGAACCAATGTAGAGGAAGCTTTCCAATGCATTGCCAAGAACGCATTAAAAAGCGGAGAAGAGGAAGAGCTGTAAGTTTCCAAACACTTCTTACTCAATACATCTTTTAAATTAAAATTGCAGGTTTGGTCTCATCATATTCTCGCTTGTTCTCTAGATACTTGCCAGACACAATCGATGTCGGGACAAGCAATCAACAGAGATCCACAGGGTGTGAATGCTAAGGGATTGATTATCTCTCTCCCAGAAGAATGAATGCTTTTGAGTTCAACATTGGTTTTTCATCTATCTGCCTATTATCTCTATTCACCAGTTATCTCATAAGATATTAATATTACATGTTGTAAATTTGTTCTTTTTTGGGTAAAGGAACCCTTTAAAATCAGTATTTGTGGACTTTTTACGTTATTATGCATCATGGGGATCTTTACATGTTCAATCGTGTTCTCGGAAATAATATTTGTGTTCCGATTTGGTGACGTTGTAATCTATCGTCTCAGTGTTTGTATCTATTATTATAAAACAACTAGGGTGTCTTGTTCTAGAATATTGTGTTCATACCAGAATTTAGGTGTTGTCCAAATATAGACCCTTACTGTATAAATCGGTTAATTTATACATAATTTTTAAGTTTGTGCTAATTTCAAAAATCGGTTTAACATTGGTGACAGATCTGTTAATATGTGCTTTGTCAGATGTAGGATTCTTCAGTTAATTTTTGCTAAATTAAAAAACACCCAAAATGACGTCGTTTTGGGTGTTTTTAACTTAACACAAATTAACTTCTCTCATTTACCTTCTCTTGCAAAATCGATTTGGAATTTTAGGGTTCTTCATGTTTTTTCTCAAAAATCGCTAAGTTCTACAAAAAATTGGGAAGGGAAAGCTTTGTTATGGGTTTATTAGAGTTGTGTAGCAAGTTTCGGTCTCTCTTAGGTCATTATCAGAGATCAAAATGAGGTAATACTTTGATTGTCGATTTCTCACATTGTGTTTCGGGTGTTTGATTTTGCAACTATGGGATGCTCTTATTTTTTTTATGATGGATTACATATGAATGTTGTATATAAAGATATGCATAGGATCCGATTTAGTATGTAGAGACTTTCTAATGTAATGAACATAAAGTGTTCGATGAAATGCCCAAGAGAGTAGTGGTCACTAATTCCATTCGTTTTTCTGTTGTTTCAGCTCTGCGGATACTATCTTTCAAATTTATTATGAAGGGAAGTTTGAAACTGTTGATGGTCGAACACAATCATATGTTGGAGGTGAAGTTGATACTGTTGAGTGCAAAGCGGAAAATCTGTTTGCATATTTAGCACTGTCTTTTGGCGATGAACTCTATAAGCAAAGGAATTGAGTTTTCATATGAGGACATGACACATTTAAAGGTTTTGTGTGATGGGAATGAAAATTTCAAAAACATGTGTGAAACGGCTAAATGGACAAGATTGGTTGAAGTATTTATGGAAGAGGATGTTGAAACGACAGAAGGTGGAGGTGGTGATGAAATGAGAGAAGGTTGTGGTGGTGATGGATCGGCAGAAGAAAATATGGAGGAGGAGGCTCGGGTGGAGGAAATTGTGGTGAATTTTATTTATGAAGATGAGCATTATTACTCGGAGGTTACTCCTCCTAACTCGGATGATGAAGAAATAAGAAGCAATAGGCATTATGAGAAGTTCAAGAGAGGTAGCGGAGAGATTAAATTGGAACAAGTGTGTGATAGTATATACGAATTTAAAGAGGTTGTTATTGAGTATGTACTTCATTCGGGATGGAATGTGAAGTACACAAGATGGAGATCGGAGAGAAGTGAAGTGAAGTGCGCTATCAATAAAGAGTGTCCATTTGGGATTTATTGTTCCTTTGAAGAACCTATTGGAAAGTTTATGATAAAATTCTTTGATGGTCAACATACATGTTTCAAGGGTGGAACTTGTAAGTTAATCACATATGGAGTAATTGCTAAGATCTTCTTGAATGAATTAAGGAAATATGCAAAATTCATGTTGAAGGTTATGCAAGAACAATTCCAAGAGCGTTACAACTTGGTGATTTCAAGTGATCAATGTAGGAAAGCTAAGAGAAAAACATTAGACATGATTCAAGAAGAATATGATGAACAATTTGCTAGGTTACAAGACTACAAGCTCGATATATTAGAGTAAGTGTTTCATATAAAACTGTTTTTATTCGGATACTCAACTAACATTTTGTTTTTTTTTTCTTTTCTTTTTATAGCTCAAATCTCGGATCAACAGTTAAGCTTGAGACAATAACTGGGCCAGAATATTTAGAAATGTTTGATCGATTCTACGTGTGTTTTGAACCACTACGTAGAATATGGGTTAGTCACTGTCGAAAGATAATTGGCATTGATGGTTTTTTTTTTAAGAACAATGTGAAAGGTCAATTGTTGGTAGCCGTTGGAAGAGACGCGAACAACCAAGTTTACCCTATTGCGTGGGTGGTTGTACAAATGGAAAACACTGATAACTGGTTGTGGTTTATTTCAACCCTAAAATGAGACTTGACTCTTGGTGATGGAGACAAATTTACACTTTTTTCGGACCGACAAAAGGTTAAGTGCTTATGACTTTCTGTTTTTTTTCTTTAGTAATAACATTTTGTTTTTTTGTTATGTTTCAAGGTTTGCTCTTAGCTGTTGAGGAGCTACTCACCAAAATAGAACATTGCATGTGTGCACACCATGTTTATGGTAATCTGAGGAGAGTTTTTCTCGGACAATCCCGCATGAAAAGGTTGTTTTGGGCTATAGCAAAGAGCTACACCGTTGCTGAATATGAGGTTGTTGTACAAGTCATGAAAGATTATGATAATAATGTATATAAAGCAATGATGTCAAAGAATCCGCGTAATTGTAGTCGTGCTTTCTTCACAAGGAAAACCTGTTGTGAAGATGTAAGCAACAATTTCTCAGAGTCTTATAACAGTGCCATAGACAAAGCACGAGAAATGCCACTAGTCGAGATGTTGGAGACAATAAGAAGACAATGTATGATTCCCCCAAGGACAAAACTGACTGGGAGCAATTTAATTTTCTTATTCGGGCGTTTGTCAGTCCCGCATCTGACTCAGGTTGAGGATCTTTCCGCCGAATATCTGAAGAATTGGAAACTTCTCAGGAGAAACCGGCTGAACAACTGGAACACCTTCGACGGGGAAGATTATCCCACAACTGGCTACCGTTAGAACCGCTATCTGAATCATCCTCAAGTAAGTGGTTTGTTTAAGTTTCATTTTGGTTTGTTAGAGTTGCGTGACATTGGATGTGTGGTTTTCTGCACGCGCTCTGTCTCAATGTTTCTCTGTCACTATGAAGAATCCCATCCCGTATCGTAAATCTTGCAAATTGAAAAGTTTCAAGGGGGCTCCCAGCTCGGCGGGACTCGGTACTGCTCAGGAGGCGAAGACTCCCAAGGATCAGGCTCCCATGGAAGTGGACCGCATTGAGGTCTTTGACTCATCTCGTGGTGATCAGCGTCGGTAGAAGGCTATAGGTTCTAGTAAGAAATCATCTCGTTTTCCTCTGATCCAGCGTAACACTTGCCACCTTGATGCTCCCTCGGAGAAGAGAGCTCGCACTCAGGAGGTGTCCCCAGTCGGGGTCCACGATCACGGCGGATTCACGTTCAACTTCTCCTGGCCGAATTTGTCCCCCATGGTGGAAGAAGGGGACCTTTGCGCATAGCTGATGTCTAAACTTCACCTAGGTGGACCTAAAGTTTATGATCATAGGTCGCTTTCTGTTCAGAAGGAATATGCTGATTGGGCTCGCTCCCATGTTGAGGTTTGGTTGTTGTGCTTTTCATTTCAATTTTCTTTTTGTTTCGCGACTTGAAAGTTGGCTCTCGTTTCGATTGATGTGCAACTTGCTTTTCCTAGACCGCGACTCTGGCTAACTGACTGGTATGGGTTTTGGATGACGAGCTGAGGAGAGCGAAGAAGAACTCTAGGATCAAATTGATCGAGGATGTGACAGTGAGAGCTGATAAGGCCATCGCCAAATTGAAAAATGCAGTGAAGCGGGTGGAAATGCTCACGGGTGATAATAGTAGGTTGAGGGCTGAGGTAGTCGAACTGGAGGATCTAAGGAAGAAGGATGTAGAGAGGATGATTACGAAGGTAGCTCGTCACGACAAGACCAAGAGAGATTTGAAGAGGTGGCTTCCATGGCCAAGGAGCTGACGAGCGTCATGAAGGATATTGATGATCGGATGGAGCAGAAGCTTAAAGAGAAGGAAGACGAGATGACGGCACAGTTCGTCAGGAAAATGGACCGGGTGAAAGGGAAGGTTGTAAATGAACAGGTGTATCAGGAGAAGTTAATGCAGGTGGAACAGATCAAGTGTAATCTCAAGCTTATCAGGCTTTTGAGAGAGGGGGAGACCACTTTGAAGACGGAGCAAAAGGATTTGGAAAACGACCTGGGTGGGTTCAACGAGGAGCTGGCTATGCTAGATTTCAAGGAGCTGAACATGGAGAAGGATTGGACGGTGACGCCCACAGGGTCCAACATGAGCGAGCCCTTTGAACCCAACCCGGCTGAAGGTATCAATCCTTACGGTACGAATCTCCCATCTCTGAACCCTGTTGAAGAGGCCGTCATCAGAGGGAACAAAGACGAGGTTATGGCTGAGGAGGAGACTGAAAAGGAGGAGGTCGAGAAGCTCGATGCCGATGTGAGCGGAGCACTTGACAAGGCGGTCAAAGTCGCGGTGCGCATCGGAGAAGTCGCAGCTTTTCCGAGAAAAGAAGCCCCCAGAGGAGATGAAGACAATGCAGCCGGCCAAGACCCGCATGCCTAGAAAATCCTCCCTCATCTTGTTTGCCTTTTGTTTTTAAAACTCTTTTGAATATTTTGTGAACTTGAATTTGGTGCCCCGGGGGGGGCTTTAACCCAAAACCTTTAAGTTTATTTAATTTGTGTTGGAGTTTCAGTTTATGTCTTTGTCTGTTGCTTCTAAGCACCCGCTTCGAGCTGAGTTTATATTAAGACCCTTTCCAAATGTAGTGATATTTGCTAGAATGATATCGCGTGTGTTTTCCAGCTAATACCGATATATACTTTGTCATTAAGACAAATTGTTTGAAATAGCATACTTTATTCAAGGGATCGAATGTTCAAATGCAGAATGAGTGTTTCAACTGTTTGACAGCGTTTGTCATATGCCTTAATACGTTATTGCGAGACTGGGCTCGGCTTTAGCGCTTATAACTTGTTGAGGGTTGCTCAGGCTGGTACCCACTAGGGGGTGTGCTATGTATTGTATGACTGGCCAGGTCGTACAATGTGATGTATTTGCTTGTTTTTGTTTTGAGTGTTGTGTTATAATTAAGAGGTATTTAAAGGTTTAGATAATTTTACCAAATAAATAGAAGTTGAAGGCTTAGGTAGTCCGCCGCAGGGGCACACGATGAAGGCTTAGGTAGTCCTTCGCAGGTGTAGTATAGTGTTCTCCCCTCGATTTTGTCAGAGTATTGGTAGATAGAATAGGCGAAAACGATAAATACTAGAATGGTTGGTGATGGATAGCTTAGTTGAACTGCAGGTGGATAATTCCTTTGGTTGGGTGAGACATGGCATTTTGTACATCCTCGAGCTGGTCCATCGATTTAGCAAGAGCCCCCGGTTGAGGCGGGCTTGTTCTATAATGGAGAGGACAAATAATCTCCCCCAGTTGTTGAGAAAAATTCATGCAGAAGAAGAGGGCGGGCTGGGTCGGAGTATGAAGGACGAATACATTGTGGGCACACTAATTGACCCGGATCCATTAGTGGGCTCGGGTCGGATTACGCAATGGGCAGAGGGAGCTCAGCGTGCGGAGCACGCAATGAGCAGAGGAAAGCTCAGCGCGGAGAGCACGCAGTGAGCGGAGGAAGCTCAGC
>OVBE01011899.1:0-13807 GCA_900406425.1 Iberis pinnata
ATTCTTGGTTTCGTCGATAGCTCCTCCTTCGACAACATCCCACACTTTGTTTATCTTTAAGATAACCTTCATTCTAATTGACCACACGATATAATTGTTGCGTTTAACATCGGACATTTAAGAGAAGAGGCTCCTCCTCCTTCTTTCGATTTGGTCATGGTCGTTGTCGTGTCTTCTTCTTTCTCCATAGATGCGTTGTAATAGGTCTTGTTCGTCTAGCTCTGATACCAATTATTGATATGATTGTCGATAATATTAGGTTTAAAGAACTCACTTCTTTATTAANTAACTTAAGAAAACTCTCTTAAAACTTAAGTTTCAAAAACCTTAGAGGATATCACACTTTGATAACTCTCTATATATAGATTCATGGATTTTTAAACCTAGATGAATTCCTTAATTCATAACAAATAGGATAATACTATACTTTTAGATAACTCCTAAAATATAGGTATATGTATATTTAGATATCTCCTAAATATACTCATGAATCTTATATTTCTTTTTTCTTCTACTTCAAGATAAGGTCAAAAGTTCATGCACAAATTCATTGATAAATATTAAACAGTAGTGGAATGCCTTATTTAGTATCTATTTGGAATCGCAAAAGGGTCTCCTCCATTTTACGACGGTATTTTAGAAAGTAATTTTCGATGGTCTTTTTGCAAAAAAGCTACCATGGTTTTATACTTTATTGATAGTTGTCCTATTTTATTTTAGTATGAGTCAAAATAGTGACCACTAAAAACATTTAGTGGAATGAGAAGAACTAGGATAAGTGAAATAAATTTTTTTGGAAAAATGGTTGCAGACTAGAAAGTGGTGAAGGAAAACTGATTACCTAAATTAGGTAATTTTTCTGATTCTTAGATATTTTCTTTATTTTCTCCAACAGTATTGATATTATTTTATATCTCCTTATTTCCTTTTTATCGAGTTGAGCTGTGAATATGATCTTGAATCTGACTGAGCTTTGATCTGGGTGCTAAATTCGGTATCAACAGTATGTACCCCCTCAGTTCGGCGAATCTCTTTCAAGTTTGGTGAATTTGTAGAAAACAAGCTGGGTCAGATTCTAGATTAAATCCTCAAAGGTTAAGGAAGCTCGTCGTTGCTTCTTCGAAATATAAGATCTGTAATAAGACTGAAATTTTTTGATTTTTGTTATCTATGCAACTTCTAGCATAAATGCGAGGTAAACTCGGCTGAAGCTCGATTTATGATTCAAGCTTGGTCTACTGGGACTTCGTGTGAGGTATTGAGCTTAGTTTAAAAATTCTAGATCGATATATGAAGTTGATGTGAGTACTCGGCTTACGGTTTTGCGAGGTTTTATCCCGGCTTACGTCTAGTTCGGTCTACCGAGCTTCATTGTTTGGATTTGAGCTCAACTAATGAATTTCATGAATATAAATCATGTGCGAGTTCTGATAAATTTAGTCCGGTATACAAAGTAATTTTTATGATAAAAATGTGATAATTAAGGTTAATTATAATTTATAAGCCTACGTTGAATTTAAACTTATCTGGATAAGGTGAGTGATTGATGATGAAGCCTTGTTCCTACTACACAACCAGCCATAGATTTCTTGAGATCATTGCCTCGATTTTTGGATTATGTGTTTCTTCGACCACTCTTTAGCTTCTAAGAGCATGATCAACGCTAGCCTCTTAGCAAGTTTTTAAGAGTGGGTCCCACCAAAAAGCTAAGAAATCAAGCCTGTTGTCTCTAATTTCGGATACACCCCTTACACTATTCTTGGGCTCCACTGACACGTGGCGGCCCACGATTGGTCATTTTTTTTTTTTAAAGTAAAAAACTGGAACTTTTTTTGGGATCTAGCCATATACATGGTCTAACTTTCATCTTGCTACTTCATACTCGTTGATTTTTGTACTTAGGAAGCGGGGACAACCATTGACAGCAGTAGAGATTAGTGACGAAAGCAACATCGGTTAATTTGTGATGATATATCTTTGTCGTTCATCTTGGATTCGTTACGAGACCTTAGTTCGATTTTTCAAAGCTTTGTAACATCTCCTTTTGCGTTGATGAAGATGAAGACAATGTTGTTAGAACTATCTCCTTCGTTACTGAAATTGAGACGGCTTCGGCAATGTTTGGGTTCGGAAACATGCGAAGGCTCAGACCTCGTCAAATATTCTTTTTTGATGATGAACTTCGGTAGAATTTGTGCTCTGTTTTTTGCTGTAACTTTTTGATGATGAACTTCGATACCTCGTCAAGGTATCATGTTTTATCTACGAGGATCTTTGTCTCATGTATTAGAGGAGCTTAAAAGCAAAGAATTATTATTTGCTTTGTGATATGTTTCAGCGACGAGGTGGATTACTCGACGAGATACAAGTTTTTAGATTGAGTTTTCTCTGCCTCGGTCTTTTAACGAGCTCGATTTTTATTTGAGATACTTCGGCTTGTTTTCAAGCGAATTTTTGATGTTTGAATCATGATCAATATATGTTCCATCAATATGAAAAATCCAAAAACTGAACATGTTTTCTTCGTTTATATTCGTCTGATTTTAATCAGGTACAAGGTACGAGCGCTTAAGCTATTTTTCCAATTAAGACGTTATTTCAGTCTTAGGGATGTGATTGATTTTATTTATACTTTGACATTATAACTAGCTTTGAGTTAAATGTAATCACTTCATTAGTGAGAGGACAAGTAAATTCTTACTTAAACAATATATCGACTGCAAGCAAACTCGTAAATTATTAGTTTTAAGTCCCAAGATATATGTGAGTCAGAACTCGGCTTTTATTCTAAGTTTGAGTTTTTATTCTCTTTAAATCCAAGTGTAGCAAGGATCTCAGGGCATATTTACAGTTTTCGTTTATTCTTTATTTTCAAACATGTTTAGCAAAGTCGAGCTCGATAAGGACTTGTTCCTTTAGTAAACCAAGGTGACCCGCGATCCGTGTTGCGATAACTATTTCCGAATGTTTTTAGGAGTTGTAATATGTGCTTTATGAATGTTAAACATTCAAACACAACTCCGTAAGTACGAGCGTTCTAGCTCGATATTTTTGAGGCTTTAGACTAGACGAGAAAAATTCGATCTCGCCAAATACTTCGTATATGACGAAAGTACGCAAGTTGTAGCTCGTTTTTTTTGGGTGAAGTCATCGCCTCTCTTACTTAAGAATTTAATCTATTTGTGATTAGATAGTATGAGGACTTGAGTAAAAATATAATCTTATCTCAGTGGAGAGATTGAGTTCGGTTTGATCGGGATTCTTCGAACGAGGTCCCGAGATGATGTTCTCCTCGTTAACTTTCTTCTTTTCATTTTTAACACATGGTGTCTGAGCTCGGCTACCGAAGTGAAACCATCTTATTTCAACGTCTATTTCGTCGGTTTAGTGCAGCTGCAGTGACATGAACAATGACAGTGGATCGATAGTGTCGAGATCTATAGCGCCGGGATCGTCGTTTGGCATCTTACAATGATTACATCACTTGCTCGGCCATTGCGTATCGATAGTTAAACCTTTATCCTTGCAAGTACTAGAGAAAAAAAAAATCAAATTCTTAAAGAAAATCTAAACTAGGTTTAGATGGTCAATAGTAGGAACATATCTCGTCGTTGCTTATATTTCTTGGCTCAGGCTCGTGATGATCCGGTTCTTCAAACCGTGGTGGTTCTTCATGTCATGGAGATGTTTCCCTTCGGATATTTTCAATTGTTTTGATAAGTTCTTAGCTATGATCTTACTAGAGCGGATTAATTTTTCGGTATGAATTATCTTCACACAAAAAAATAAAAATAGAGATTTGTTAATCACGTGGTTCAAACATTAAGAGATCGTAAAATTTCATATGCTAATTAAGCATTATGATATAAATAATCAAAATACTTGTTCGATTAGTTCTAAACATATTACTAATATTTGTGCAGCTATGTACAAGAACCATAATAATAAACGATAAATAGGATCGTTAATGTTCGAATCAAGCTTTAAGGCAACTTGTGCCAGCTAAATAGCTAAAGTATTGTATGCAAACAACAAAGCGATCATTAATTGAAGTACTTTATTGGTAACTAATTATAATCGAACTATTATGCTTGAGTAACTAAACCAGATCAATATATTATATTCTTATAATATGATGTAGTGATGATACTTATCTTAGAGAGATAATGAAGACGTGTATGGAGAGGTTGGGTGATATGATCGTGACCAGCTCTGAAGAGGATGCGCCGAAACCTGAGTCAGAGAGAAGGATCACCCGGTCCAAAGCAAATGAGCTAGCCAAGAAAATTCATGCCATGATCCATGCAGACTCTAAAGCTTCCATGGAGCTGTTCAACATCTTCAAAACCACCCAGAATGAAAAACCATGTAATTCTGAATGAATAGTTAAGTGATGTGGTTTTGTACTCTTTTCTTTGGTGGCGATTTTGGTAGGAAGGAGGTTCTCCATTAAGGTTTTTAACGAGGCAAACCGCATCACTACGCCTAGGCTATTCAGGACTAGTTACCTTGACCGAGTGTCTTAGATACTTCTTAGACACTTATGAAAAATAAACTTTTGTTATTTTGCTTGTATTTTTAGACTTCGTGTTGTTTTATTCAAAACTACTTGTTGTTTTTAGTCTTTGTTGAACCCTAGGCTCCTTGTCGCCTAGTTATGATCAAACTCTTCTTTCTTTTGAATTTAATGACTGATTTTGAGAGAAAAACGTTTTATGCAATCGACTATTCACTCGTTGATTTTAGAAATATGAATTTCTTACAAGCTTTGATCTTACAAGAAATGCTACTATCCATCGGTTTAAGAAAATCTACATCTTAGCTGATTCGAACACTTCATCGCATCACTCCATCGTCCGTTTGATGTTGTTTCAAGGTTGTGTCTCATCCGACCGAGCCTTTGATCAGAGTAGCGATCCCGGATCGTATCATTGGGACATGGCAACAAATATGACATCAGAAAGATTATCGATGGTAGAGAACGATGACGAGATAGCTTTTGACGTACGTGACTTTTAGGTTTTTATTTTTTTATAGCTTTTCGTCCCCGTAAATGGCGCCAATTGTTGAACCATAATTTCAACAAATCTAAACTAGGTTTGGATGTAGGAAAAATATATTTTGAAAGATGTATTTATTGAAATGATGGTTTATGAGTTAGATCACATGTCGATCTAACTCAGAGAAAAAGAGATGAATAATCAGATCCTTCTTATATCTAATATCTATGCCTATTTATAATAGAATAAAAATGATTTTATTTAGATCTTTCCATAAATATTTCCTAGATTTTAGGTAGTTTTCCTAATTCTTCGATATTTCTTGTATTCTCTCCAATAGTCTTGATATTCTTCCATATCTCTTTATTTTCTTTTTATCGAGTTGGACTTTTGGCAAATATAATCTTGAATCTGATTAGGCTTTGATCGGGATGCTAAATCCGATATCAACACTAAGCTACTTTAACTATATTGTAGCTCTGAGGCAGATTTCATAAAAGAAATTGTTAAAGAGATTAAAAGGGTTGTAGCTACTGAGGAAACGAGAGATTGATCCTCCTAACCTTTTCAATTTGGATATCAGTTTCGCTTTTTTTATTTTTAATAATTGTTTATGTAAACTATATCTATTGTGGTTTGTGGTTTGGTCCGATTTAGATATTTTTGTTTTTCAAATTTCAACTAATATATATATATATATGCATCTAAAGTTATATCAAAAGTGGATGGTTTTACCTTTAATAATCTTCTATTGATTAATATATCATTAAACATCTACAGAAAACAGATTATGCTCTAAGACCATGAACATCGCATGGTTTTAAAGCAATTTTAAGATGTGGAGTCCACACAAATATTAAGAAATCAGCGCCTCTATCTCTTATTTCGTATCTATCTCTTGCACTATTCGTGGGCCCTATTGATATGTGGCGCAATTAGTCTATTTTTTAAAAAAAATTAAAAAATTAGAACTCTCATTTTAATGATTTGGCGATGTTCATGCTCTCAGTGTTTTCTGCTTTCATGTTTTTTTTAAAAAAAAAATACACTATTCACAAAGATCTTTCTTTTTGCTAAAAATTCACAGAAATCTCAAAATACCTTAATGGATCTATAACATTTGTTTAACATCAAACTAGGTGGTTTTAATGCCATACACAAATTTAAATTTTATGTAATTGTTGCAAAATGTGAACTATAGTAATTAGTCACAAGCTAAATGTACATATTTTAGTAGATTTTTATAAGTTACCTGTATTTTTAAAAATTATTTATGTCCCTTTATTTTTTTTAATAATTTAAAAATATATTACAAAAAATTAAAAGAAACTTAAGTTCATTTTATTATTCGTTTTTTCTAATTTCTAATTTCTAATTTTTAATCTGTAATTATAGTATCATAAGAAAGTATTATATGGTATAGATGACTTGAAGTTATTATGTTTCTCATTTGGTTTCGAATTTATTAAAATAGTAGATATCCCGCGCTATGCGCCTGATAAGTATTATCTTATAAAAAAATTTAAATTATAATAACACAAAATTTTCATTTTGAAATATATATTTTAATTATGACTACAATTTTTTGTAAACAAAAAATAATATATAAATATTGAATATAAATAAGTTTTTATTCTAAAGATACTAAAATCAGTTTTATTCTAAAGATACTAAAATAAGTTTCTATTCTAAAGATACTAAGTTAGTTTCAAAATTTAGTTAATGAATTAAGGATAAAGAGGATTTACAATGTCCATAAGAGAATTGGTATCTCACATATTGGGGCAAGAGAGCATTTGTCTCGATTGAGAGAATGTGCTTCTTAGAGTTTTGACTCTAAACATTTTTGACTCTCAATTTCTCTGGTGTCGGGAAGTGAGAAGAATGTGCAACTCATCTATTATTCTCATGAGAAGATAATCTCTCTGGGACACATGAATAACATAAATTTATTTAAATTATTTTCAATTCAAAATATAAGGAAATGACATAAAATTTGTGTATAGTTGAGATATTTACGATTTATACCTGAGTAAAACCCTTTCGCCCGTCCCGACCCGGAAATTTTCCAAACCAATTAAATTAAAATCAGCTAACTCTTTAACCAATATAACATGAAATCAATCGGTTTATTGAAAGAAAATTAAAATTAAAATCTACTTCTCAAAATCAAAGAAGTTATACAAACCCTAGTTTCTAGTTCTCCCCAAAATCTCTCAAAATTGAAAGAGAAACTCAAGAGAATCCATCATCGTTTCATCACATCTCTGAAAATCGAAAGAAAAACCTTTGAAAAATGGTGGAAACGAAGCTAGGGGGTAAGAGGAAGGAGAATCCAACAGAGGATGAAGAAAAAATCAGGGGAAGAAAGTGAAGCCAGTTGTGAAAGTCAAGTTTGTGAGGATGGCCACGCAGCCCTCTGTGATAGCGACGATGAGAACGGAAAATACGACCAACGTATCAAAGCTGATAAATGTCCTTGTTGATGTTGCGGTGGCGATTAAGGGTGAAGGAAATGGAGTAGTAGAGAACATCTCCTCGGTTGAGGCGACAATCTCTGATGAAGATAATGAAGAAGGCGGTGAGAAAGGAGAAAAGTAGATGATAAAGATAATAAAGCGAATGAGGACCACGAGGAGGTCCGAAATTCAGGTGAATTAGAGGATGAAAAGGTAAGAAATTATGCATTTTTTTTGGTAAAAGTACTCTAGAAATACTGAGTAACACTAGGTGTAATAGTAAGATAACTTAGAATTATTGGGTAATACTTAAAACTTAGGAATACTGGGTAATAGTAGGATAACTTATAATTATTGGGTAATATTGAGTAAAAATAAGTATAATAGTAGGAAAATATTGGATTACTAGATCATAATGAAATGTGAATTTTATTGACTTGCGGAAATTTGAGGCAATCAAACCGTTGAAAATGTTCTTTCCTCCATTTGAGTATAAGAAACAAATCAAGATTGGACAAGGTGTATGATATCATATGTAATTACTACTCTTGTAAAGCTAAAACCAAAGTTGTATAACATGGAGAGAAACTGGCTTGAGGAGCATCCTCAATTCAAACACATATTCCACATGAAAAGAGAGAAGAACCACAAGGTTCAGGGCATGTGGATGTTGTTGGGGAGGACAGCTTTCACTAATAAAAGGAAACAAGTTTGGTTCATCGTCAATGGTGTTCCCAACCGTTATGGGTTGCGGGAACACACATTGATATCATGACTTGATTGTCGCAATTATCCTCTCGACTACAAGGAGTTCGGTGGGAAAAAGTTTGTGGAGAGGTATGTCAAGGACGGAGAACCTATAAGGTTGGAAGATATCAAAGAAAAGTTGCTGAAAATGAGACCACATAAAGATAGATTGAAGATGGCAGCTCTTTTCTTCTTAGGAAGTGTTATTTGCGCTCAAACAAAGCTTGGAAAAGGCGCCAAATTTTTTTTGGATTTATTCTAGCAAGCAGTTGATGATCTTGAAGATTGGAAGACCTTTCCATGGGGGAGATACTCATATGAGTACATGTTGAAAGAGATCTCTCACACCATGGACCATTTTAAAGGAGTAGTCCCGGTGAAATCGAATACATTATGGCCTATACCAGGTTTTGTGTCCCATTGGAGGTAAGTAAGAGAAAAAATGACATTATCATTATTGTTGAGCATTGATTGTATTACAAAATGAAATATTTTGTTTTTTAGATTCTTGCATTTGAGGCGATTCCTAAGCTAGGAAATTTGGTTAGAAAACCTGTGGAAGGAGATGATGTGTCATGTCCAAGGATGTGCAAGTCCACATGGAAACCAAATGGAATGAAAGGACCGTCAGTTTTAGAGATCTACAAGGAACTCGGTCATGAGATTGTAAGTAGAACTATGGTAGAACAATAGTAGAACTAAGGTAGAACTTCGTGAAACTTTGTTAAATTTGAACTAATGTTATGATTTTTATAGGATATTCACAGCATCATCCCCGTCAAACATCATGAAGATTTTTTGCTGGATGAAATTATGGAAGTTGAAGATGATGTTGGTGAGCCTGATCTAGCAGTGGACAGTTGGGATATGCTTATGGATGAAGGGTTATCTGGAAAACCAATCTTTTTCAAAGACATGTACGAAGAAGATGTTGCGGCGCGGGAAAAAGAGGAAGAACACACTGAAGATAAGGTACATGCCGAAGATACAGTTGAGGGAGCTGAGCAAGTGGGTGATGTTATGAAGGCCCTAAAGAAAATGATGACATTGATGAAGATATTTGAGAAGAAGGTTGATCAATTGGATGAGAGATCAGCCCCGCTAGAGGCGTTTGTCAAGAAGCAGAAAAACAAAAAGCAAGAAAGAATTTAAGAAGGAAGCGAAGAACTTGGTTTGTGGAGATATCTTTGTTTTATTTTTTTTTGAAAAGTAGACAAATTATGGAGGATTATGGTACATTTGGTTATGACTTAATTATCAAGGTTATTTAAAAAAATATCTAACCGATTTCTTATTTTCAACTTCAATTTTGGAAGTTAGTTTAAATAGAAATGCATATATAGATTTCATAATTAAATTTTTCTAAAATAATCAAAACCAGATATTCTAAACTCGCATATTTGGAATATGTGATATTCTAACATTTATAAAGATATAAATAAGTAATTAAATTGTGAATATGATTTTATTTAAATAAATGTATTTAGAAAATATTTTGTTTATTTAATTTTAAATTTTTTAAATAATTTTCAATTAAAACAATTGTTGGAAACAACCTAAATATATGGAAACATGCGTTTTAGAAGAAAAACATGCATTCTTTGTGGATTTAACTTGCATCGAACCGAATCATACCCGATCGAATTAATGGATCCACGCCACGCATTTCTAAAAATTTTGGGCAAAAATGCCATGTCTTAACATCAACCCTTAACTAAATTTAAATAGCAAATCACATAAATAATAATTAAAAATAGTTTCTTTTCAATTTTTGCTTCTAAAATAATACTCCTTCCGTTCTAAAATATAGGATGTTTTGGTTAAAAGCGCGCATATTAAGAAACTATGTTTTTTCATTTAAAATATTTTATATATTATATATTAAAAATACTTGAGTAATCAATAAAAAGCTGACATTTTATTATTGGATGTGGACTATTTAATAGCTTTAAAATCTGCATAGAAGTACGAAAACATCTTATATTTTAAAACATAAATAATTTTCTAAAACATTCTATATTTTGGAACGGAGGGAGTAGTAAAGAAACCATTGTTTTTGTATATACAAATTTTAGAATATAGATAATAAATATTCTATATTAAAAAAAGTTTTCTACTCGGATAATTAGATAATTAGTAAATTAATTATAATTATCAAATTATAACTTAAATAATATAATATTAATAATTCTAAATCAAAATAAAATTAAAAAATATTTCAAAGTTTAATTGTAATCTAATTTAAAATTATTAATACAAAATTTAAAAGGAATTGTTAAGAACAAATATAATACAAAACACTTGGTTGAATCTCTTTCATGACCTTATTTAAAAAAAATAAAACTAAAATGTGGTTCATTTTCATAAAACCAAAATAATATTTATCACTTTTAGTTTTTCTTTATTCAGTTTTATTGAAAATCAAATAAACTACACCTGATGTTAGGGTTGTCAATCTCTTGATACCAAATACAAGTCAATGGAATGTAACTCTTATCCGTGAGCTAGTTCATAGTGAGGATATTCCAGCAATTTTGTCCATTCGTCCATCTCCTTTATTACAAGATCGGGTAGGCTGGTACTACACTAAGTCTGGTAAATATACTGTTAAATCCGGATACGAATTAGCTTTATCAACACCGGAAGGTTGTGATAATTATTGGCTGGTCCATCCTTCATTATTACCTTTGAGTGCTGCAGTGTGGAAGCTCTCTACTTCGTCAAAGTTGAAACATTTTTTATGGCAAGTTTTGTCAGGTGCCGGAGCTGTGAATGAACAGTTAATACGCAGGGAACTGAGAGCGGATGATGTCTGTGCTCGATGTGGTGCGAGCCATGAGACTATAAATCATGCTCTGTTTGTCTGTCCCCCAGCGTTACACTGTTGGGCACTCTCGCAAATTCCAACGCCAATGGGAATATTCCCACGGATAAGTTGTTCGAAAACGTTCAACATTTACTATAAGGGGTCGAGGATTGTAATACTCACAAGGTTTTCCAAGTGTTCCCTTGGTTGCTCTGGTATTTATGGAAAGCAAGGAATGCCAAATGTTTTAACAATTCTGACTGGACTCTGATGGATATTATAGATTTGGCATCTAAGGAAATGGAACAATGGCTCTCGGTCAATTCAGGCGCTGGATCTGAACATTCGGTTACACGACAGGAGAGAAGGTTGATATCGAAGAGCATACCATGCTCGGTGGATTGGTGTATTTTCGATGGTTCGTGGAAAGAGGGGGATACCATAAGTGGTATAGGATGGTATGTACCATAATTTGAAGGGGCACCTAGTTTTTATGGTTATGCATGAATAAGGAGTGGAAAATCACCCCTCCATACAGAGTTACTAGCCTTTATGTGGGCTGTTAAAATTCTTTTGAGCCAAGGACGGTTATGTACTTTGTTTATCTCTGATTCAATTGAATTAGTAAACATGATACAGCAGCCGGAAGAATGGCCGATTTTTGCTGCAGAATTAGCCGAAATACAACGCCTGAAGAGTTTTTACCCAAAGCTCGAAGTGGTACACAGGAAGAGAAGCTGGAACACAAAACCGAATCATCTAGTAAAAACAGCCCGACAACGGAAGTTATTATTTTCTTTCGTAGACACCACACCACCGAATTGGTGTTTGTCCTTCCCTTTATTGTTTTAAATTGTGTTTTTAATTTATCTTTGTTGTAAAAAAAATAATAATAATAATAATTTTTTACGGTATTTAATGGAATTCTTAAATTTCAGTTAAAGTTGATGGGAGTCATGTATGTGAAGATTAAAATATCATCACGATTCATTGTAATAAAAGAGAAAAAAAAATTAAAGGTTCTTACTTGAAATGTAAACAGTCTTAAATATGTAATAACTTTCTGTGAATATGTTGAATTTTTTTTTTTGTCGACATTGAGAAACAGAGTTTTAAGTTGAAAACTGGGGAAATAACATAAGAGAAATCAAAGGGCTAAAGAAGATTTATCCCTTTCAAGAGCTTCAGATAACTATGAGGGAGCATTACGTGCAAGATACGATTGAATTCTTCCTTGTAAAACCACACTCTTCGCTATCCTATAAGCGCATAGATTACTTTTAGTTGAGATATAGATACACTGACTGGTTGTAAAGAACGAGAGAGAGTAAAGCACTTCGTCAAGAAAATATTGGTGAAGAGGCCACTCCTTTGGTTGCAATAAACCTGTAACTACATCCTTGTTCTCAAGAGCAAAGATAATTTTGTTTCTTTGTAAGAACCGTGTACACTCAATTGCCCAAGACAAAGCAACTAAACAAGCTTGAAATCGTGATGATGGCCGGTCCGTGAAAAAGAACTTCTCCTTTTATCATTTCTCACTATCCAAGACGAACCCATATAATCACAATCCTTTTTCCACATATAACCCACATTGCACATAAGCGTACCTTGCGGAGGTGGAATCCAATTACTTAGCTCACAAGTCTCAGTAACAGAAGGTAAGATCCCATTATTAGTACCTTTATCCTTAGCTTGAAACCAAGCAAAAGCTGATAGATGAGCTTTACGCAGGATCAATGGCACTTCGAAGGTGGTTCCATTAAAGACTTTCTCGTTACATCCTTTCCAAATGGACCATAAAATCCACGGCCACGGTAATTGTTTTATTTGAAAGATACTCAAATTTTAAGGATTCACGAACGGAATAACTATTAATGCTAATTTATAATTAAAATATTTTAACATATTAATCTTTGAAAGTAGTATATCAATTATATATATCATTATTCTACAATGTCATTTTCATATCGTTTCTTATGTGTGAGAGGGATAGGTACGCTACTACGCTGTGATCTCCTGCGGTCCTTCCATACTTTCCCACTTCATTGCCGTAGCTATATTGTCTATACTTGATGACATAGACAATACAAAAATAACAACCAATCGAATCAATATTTAATGTTTATTATATCTATGAAAAAATTTAAAATTATACAACTTTTGACTATTCATATTTTTAGTATGTTATTTATTATTTTTATTTTTTGTCGTCAAAATTAAAATATGTTATTACAATTGGGTGTTTTGGTTTATTTGACCACCCTTCTTCTATAAAAGCTCTCGTGCAACAAACAACTTCTCTACATGATTTAAACAGATGCTCCAGTCCCATTAGTATCTCCCTAATCGCTGCAACCTATCTGTATTTGCATTTTCATGCTCATATTTAATAGTAAGAAACATGAGAAAGCGCAAGATAAATGCCCAAGTGTTCATCAACTTCCGGGGAAAGGAGCTACGATGCAGCTTTGTGAGTCACCTTGTTCACTCCTTTAAAAGACATAACATCAACTTCTTCATTGACAAACATGAACTAAAGGGTAAAGACTTGAAACATCTCTTTGCAAGGATCAACCAGTCGAGGATAGCTCTCACCATTTTCTCGGAAAAGTATGCAGAATCAACTTGGTGCTTGAACGAGCTTGTGAGGATTAAGAAAAGAGCCAATAAACGCAAACTATTTGTAATCCCCATCTTCTTCAAGGTGAAGGCAGAGTCTGTGAGATACCAAAAGGCCAAGTTTGGTCGCAATTTCTGGAGGTTGGCTAAAACTTCAAGTGGTGAACAGATCA
>OVBE01011900.1:0-13806 GCA_900406425.1 Iberis pinnata
ATCTGATAGCCTTAGTTGAAGTCCAAACCAGTTTGTTGTCGAGTCCTTTGCATATCTATGAGCCTTTCATTCGAAGTTAGATCGAGGATCATATCATTAAATGTTCATATGTTGCATTTATAGATCTTATTGACAAGTTTGTGAATTTCATGGGTTTTTTGCATTAGCATTTGCATATACATGCATTTTGGAGATTTTTCAGGATTTTCATGAGCTTTCAGGTTGATTTGTGAGAATTCAGAAGAAGCCCAGAAATTGCATGGAACGAAGCCATCTCAAGCGTGGAAAATGTCACCATCGAGCCTAAAGCAAAGTCCATTTTGAGCCAAGAAATATGTTGGCTCGATCACGAACATCTCTCGGCTCGATCACGGATCGAGCCACGCAAATCTTCGCCTCCACATTTGGGTCGATACAACTCCACCCTTAGCTCGATCACGGATCGAGCCCACCTAGGCCACACCTTGACCTTTGGCTCGATCCGGCGATCGATCCATCTCTACTCCACCTCGGCCATCAACTTTTCGCCTCGGCCACAACACTTCTTCACGGCTCAATCCCGTGATCTAGCCATACAAACTTCGGCTCGATCCGGCGATCGAGCCAAATCTCGTCTCGGCACAGTCTCTACTCGATCTCATGCACTTCTTAGCTCGAGCCAAACATGCTCCGACCTGACCAACTCGAATCCATAATGGACCTGACCCAAGACCCATTCTAATGATTGTATTTTGACTTTTATGCGTTTTAGGGCTTTTCTTAAACACTATATAAGCCCTAAAACGCCTCCATTTGGGAGAGTCTGTTTTTATTTTCCATTTTAGGTTTTTGTCTAGGTTTCTTTTCTTTATATTTTCCCTTTGGTGTTCTTAGTGTTCTTGATGTTAAACCTAGAATCCTTTTAAGTTTTATGTTAATCTTCTGTTTTCTTTTACTTTCATGCATAGATTAAGATTGTGTTCTATCTGGTGCATATTGATCTAAGTTTTTAAGCTTTTAATCTATTTTAGCTTTGATCGTTTTCCTCTGTTTGTTATTGTTTCATTGTTGTTCTTATTTTCTGGGTTGGTGTTCTTGCTATTCTTCATAGTTTGACTTTTTATCATGATTTTCTGCTTAGCATTTATGTATTCTGTTTTTCCTGATTTCATACCCATGTTACTCTGTAGTTCCCTTAGGTTCCTGAGGGTTGGGTAGACTAGTGTTGATATTCTGATTTTACCTAAGTACCTAAGCTTGTTTGCATCTAGATCCCTTCTGTTTCATTGCTCTTCATGCTGATTTCTTTCACACCAATTGAAATCTGATTTTAGGCATTTCAGCACTCAGAAGATGTTCCATTGAAATGCCTGACCATGGTGATTTCAGAGATTTGCACATCCTAGCCTAAGAGATTAGATGTTTAGGGTGCTTATTGGCTTTAGTAGATTGGTTCTTCATGCCTACTAGGTAGTGTACCGTTAACGAGAGTTAGTCTGGTGATTGCTTAGGATGATTCCATTTATCAAGAGATTAGACTTGGTTGCTTATGAATTTGCTGTCTAGGGGTTAGCTCATTGTTTGAGGTATGTTAGGTGCTTAGGTAGTTCAGGATGGATCTCTAGTCAATTAACCTTGTCCTCAGGAACTGTTTCTCATCTGATTGCATCTTTACCCTTTTTGCGTATCCTCTGTTTTTACTTATTTTGCCTTCTACCTATTTACTTAAAAATGCATGTTGCCTTTGTTTCTACTTCTTTAGTTCTGTGCACTTTCTATTCACTTAGAACTTGTTGGAAACCTCCATTTTCATTGTTAGCTTGACTTGAAAGAACCACTGAAATCTTGTCTGTTAGCATCACACCCGGTTGGATTGACACCCATCTATACTACAATGCATGTGTAATGGGAATTGATCACGAATAAATCCTGTTATCAAATGTCAATCGTATAGATGAGATAACATTGGCATCTAAGTTAGTCTTTACCGTTTTATATGATTGATTCAAAGTATATGAAAAGAAATAATTCTTTTCGACTATTCTGCAAAATAATAAAATTAATCGTACAACTGAAATAATCATTGTTGTTCGAGCTAACCATTATCATTTTATATGATTAAAGTTTATACGAAAGAAATGAGATTTTTAATTCTTTCACAAAACATAGAGAATAATCTTATATATAACATAACTTCGGTGTTCAAGTTAACCGTTATCATTTTCTACGATTAATTTGGAGTTCATATGAAAGAAATGAGTTTTATGATTCTTTCGCAAAACATAAAGAATAATCTTATAGATAAGATAACTTTCGTGTTCAACTTAACTGTTATGGAAACTCTATGGGGGGAGATGGGCCTAGTCTGTTTAGGACGTTTGAAGTTTGTTGTGATTAGCTACAAACATGATGGTAGATGCTACCGTTTTGAGTCTTTTGTGAAGAATGTGTGTTTAAGAAGATGTTAGTGTTTATGCTTGTTTAATCTTCCAAGATGGCATTTACATCGAGGAAGGTATTTTTGTCGAAAAAAGGTTCTTCGGGCGTCTATGACGTCTCGTGATGCTGAAGATTGATTTTTCTTCGATATGTCGAATTTCATGCTTGAAATGTTCGCGGGCTTGAAGATGTTTTAGAGGTGCTATAAGGGTTTGGTTTTAATCTTTTGGTAGAAAAACGTTTTGGTTTATTTTCGGATGTTTGTAGCCAAAATTGTTCTTGTTTGGATGTTAAATTATTTGATTTTGTTTTGTTTACGAGATCCGTTTCATAAAGTGTTGTCAAGCTTAATTGTACAAAAGTTATTCCGTAAAATGTTTCGAGCTAAATTTTATGAAACATGTTTTGCAAAATGTCAACGAGCTTAATTATACGAAAGTTATTTCTTAAAATATCGTCGAGTTTAATTTTACCAAAGTTATTTCATAAAATATTTTCGAGTTTAATTTTATTAAATATGTTTCATAAAATTTCTTTGAGTTTAATATTGCAAAAGTTAATTTGTAAAATATTTTCAAGTTTAATTTTGTGAAATTTATTTCGTAAAATTTCGTCGAGTTTAGTTTTACGAAAGTTGTTTCGTAAAATGATGTCGAGCTAAATTTTATGAAACTTATTTCAAAAATTGTTTTCGAGTTTAATTTTATGAAAGTTGTTTTGTAAAATGGTGTACGAGAATGGTTCGGGTTATTTTTTACTTGGGCATTTTAAAGAGAATCGTGGATTGCTGTGTTTAGTCGTAATGTGTCGAATGTGCTCGTGGCAAAAGAGAATGGCGAAATTTTATAAATAGAAACACGTTTCTCCTATTGTCGAAAAGTTTGTGAAATATTGAGTACAAGAATGTAGATATTTTAAAATATGGAAGTATAAGAGTATACGTATACGTACCCACTCCCCCTCCTTTTTCGAGAGGAGGACAGTTGAACTCTTCTTGCGAAGTTGCCTACATACCCTTTCCATGGATTAAACCGTCTCGTAATTCAGTTGGTTGTGATGAGTGATTACTCACTTGGCGATGTTGCATCATATGTTTTGGTTGCGATGCCTACAGTTGGATCGACGGTTTGCGCTGCTTTGTCAGGGATGTTGGGGTCAGAGGTATGATTACCTTCCTTGGATTGAGCCGTTTCTCGAATTGAGGAATCTAGTTCGTCTTTTTCCAAAACGTTTTGAGCTTTTTCCGAAACATTTTCAGCCAACAGCTGAGTTGTCTTTACTCGTTTGGATCCAACCTTGGATTTTGTTGCGACTCGTCTTAGTTTATCCTCAGCTAGGAAGAAGAGTCGCGACTGTTTTTGGCATCCCCGGATTGTGTATATTTCGTATGGAGTCGGGAACTTGATGCCCAAGGTCGACAGGACTGCCTTCATGGAATTTATCCAAGGTGTTCACATGATCATGTTATAGATAGCATGATGGTCAACTACCACGAAATCGACGATTTCGTGATTTCTTTGGCCATGATCGGGGGTTCAATCGATCTGAGAGTCATGTTTGTCGTGTCGGATAAGCCAGTGAGTGGTTTTGACGTGGGTGTGACTTCAAATAAAGTAATGTCAATCCTATTCAGCGTATTGCAGAAGATTACGTTAACGATACTTCCTGCGTCGATGAGGATCCTTGCGACTTCGAGGCCTTTTACGACGAGGTCCGTTACAAGGGGGGTCGCTATGTGGTATGTCGATTTCACAGTTTCACATTCCTCGAAAGTAATCACGATGTTTGGTGAGTCGACGGGTGTGAAAAGAAGGGGAGTGCGCCATTTGGCGCTTGATGCAGCCTTTCGATGGTATGCTTTTATCGAGGAGACGCTATCCTGAAAGTATTGTGATCCTCTGATATCATGTTTATCCTGTGACGGTTGACGTCGAAGTATTTATCCACTGATCCTCTTCCGCGTTTTCCTTCTTTTTGGACACCTTGAGACATGTTGCATCATGATGGTGCTTGGTCAGACCTAGGTGGTTGATCAGTCTCTTTGATGAGATCCTTGATGCTGGTCACATCTGACATTTCACTCGCGAGTAGTTTTGCAGTTAGCATGGCTCCAAGAATTTTACAGTTCGCTGTGGAGTGACCCTTTGTTTAGTGGAACTCGCAGAAGGTGTTATCATCGTATGAGATGTTCCGAGTCCAAGTGTTACCCGACGTCTTTCCCTATTCGGACGACGGGGTGATGGCGTAATTATTTGTGCCTTGCACATACTCTCCCACGTGATGGACGTACTTGTTGTTACGAGGGTTTTTCTTTTTCGAATTCTGCTCCAAAGGGGAGACTTTTGCGGATGCCTTTGCCGGCTTATGCTTCTGTGATAGAAATTTCATCTCTTCTTCAATAATGATGAAATATGTGGCCTTATGAAAAGAATCCTGGATAGTGCGCGGTTTTTTGAAAGCTATCCACTTCCGGAACTTTGACTTATACCAAAGAGTTTTCTAGAGAGCGTCCACAACTAATTTATCGCTGATCTCGCGGACTCTCAACATTCCAATCTTGAATGGTTTCAAGAAATCCCAGAGATATTCGTCCTTCTTTTGAGACAGACTCCATCAATCGACGTCAAAAGTTTCTCGGTCCATGAACATGGAGTATTGTTCGAGGAATTCCGAGGACATTTGTTGGAAGCTTCCAATGGAGTTGTGTTTTAGCCGAGGAAACCATTCGAGAGCCGCTCCCTGGAGATGTTCCACAAAAAGGAGGCAAAAGCCTGCATCTTTTTCGCCTTCCCTTAGTTTAAACGTTCCCATCGCAATCTGAAAAGTGTGTAGATGAGCTTTCAGATCGGTGGTGTCGTCGTACGTTGGGATCTTAACTTTCCTGAGATTTGAGACCTTTGCCTTAGTTATATAAGCAATGAATGGAGTTTTCTGAGCCTCCTCGAGGAGTCAGTCGATCTCTGGTTTCGCACTAGTAGTATGGTGAATTTGCAATTTTACCACTTGGACTTTTGCAGCGTTTTTTGCAATGTAGTCGCGGAGATCCCAAATTTCATCAAGATCATCGTCAGTAGCCTTCTGAGATTGTCAGCATTTGCTGCGGATGACCCGAGCTTGTTCTTCGGGTTGTTTTTCTTGCTCTACCCATAAGATGTTTTCTTCTTCCTCTGTCATGGGTTTATTGAGCCGAGCGTTTTCCCGAGTCGAGCGGTTGTTAACTCTCCTTGGATGTTGATGTGATCATGGAAAGCTCTGAACAAGTTAAGCCAGAGATAACTGGAAGGATAACACGTTCAAGAGCTAAGAAGCTACACAGGAAGCTCATACACTCATCTCCAGTGCCAACATCAGTCAAAGGGAAGCTAAAGAGGATATATTCAACATATCATTCCTGAAGATTGAAGAACCCAGTAACATTCACTAGGTTACTTCGGTAATGGACTTGTACTCTTTTCCTCAAAGGTTTTAACCGAGGTTTTTAACGAGACAAGGACATTGCTACATCGGGTTATCTAAGTGAAGTTACAACGGGAATAACGTGCAAGTCACAATGACTTATGCACTTAGAATTTTTAGGCGCACCAACTGGGTTTCCTTTTTAAGGAAAGGGACGCCTTGTAGTTTTATGTTTTAGATTATAAGCTTTGTTGTTTTTATTCAGAAGACTTGTAGTTTTCAGAAAACGCTCTGTTGTTTCTGATTTTTAGACCTAGAACATAGGATTAAAGGGAGCCTTAGCTCTAATGTGTAAGGCACACGATTTTTAGGAGAAAAGAAAGCCAAGAACGCTTCTAAGTTCTGGAGATCAAAGCATCTCACCAAGCTTGAATCAATTGATCAAGTATCTTCTCTTACAATCTCTTTGATTCCAAGAGAAACTATATCCATCAAGAGTGTAATCCATCCACTTTTGAGCCAGAAACCATCCTCACCTCTATCATCAATCACGAAATCATCACCACCTTTTTATTCTGTCTTGCATCATTGTCACATTCATCTTCATCACTCGCGGATTCATCCCAGCCATATACACACATATTCGCTGCTCATCAACTAATTTCCAGCATCATTCATTCAATCATCATCATTCGGTTCACCCCATTGCAAAAGGCCAGCCTTTGCTTTAGAGTAGATCAACCGGGATCACATCACGTGGTATCAGAGTCAAATCTAAACCAGAGGCTAAGCAATCCTTTTCTAAACCCTAACTCTATTGCATAATCTGTTTTTCATTGTTCTTGGGAAATATCATTGCTTGATTAGATTGGTTTGTTGCTGTTTAGTTTGAATCAATTTCTGTTAGTCTTGTTTGTTAATTAGGTTGCTATAGTTAGTTGGTTATATCGGTTTGATCATTGCTTGTTGTGTCTCCTGTCTCCTGTCTTGTTAGGTCTGTTTTTAGGTTTCTTTTTCTTATATTTGTTGTATCTGTTGCGTCCTAGTTACGTGCTGCTAGGATGATAGATCATTAGGTTTGTGTGCTTTCTTGATTGGTTAGGATAGTTTCGGTTGCTTATTGTCTTAGTTTCATATATTGTTGAATCTGTAGCATGTCCTTTGTTAGCTTAGGACTGCATATTATTGATTGTGTTCTCTTAGGAGTTAGTTAGTTAGGTCTTAATGTTGTCGAGTTTGTTTGCTTGATTTCAGTAGTTTGTTTAGTTTATTATATGTTTTGTTCTTTGCTTTAGTCTAGATTCTAGGGTAGTAAGATTACATCATACTGTGTTCTTGTGTTTTAGTGTTGTAAAAGATATTTGTTTGATTTTTGAATCTGAATTTGTTGATTGTTGATTTATGCATCAAAATCTGAAAGCATTTTCTTATATCTAAGAACTATTTTATTTTAGATATTTCTTGGTGTTTATTTCAGGTTTCAATGGAGTTATCTCCCGAAACCATGGAAGCCATGACTCGACTCATCTCTCAACAAATCGCAGAAGCTACTCAAGCAATCACTGCAAGCATATCTTAACAGTTTCGAGACAAAGTAGATACTCTACAAAGTCAGATTGACAAGAAGCTGAAACTGAAAGTGTGAAGGTCTCAATCAAGTGATAGTGAAGGTTCTATTACTCCTACACCTTCAGAGGCCATGCAAATGGCTAAAGGAAAAGGCTTGATGGGTAGTTCTTTAAAGAGAGAGCACAAGCGTCATTCCTCACCAAAGGGAGAACCTGAACTGCAATTGGGAGGAAGGGAAACCATCTTTAACTGAAACAAAGCTCCTCAAGGCTCTAAACCAAGAGGAAATCGGACTCAAAAACCAGAAACTCATCGAGCTAGATCAAGGTATACTATTATCGGGAAGCACGGAATTCATGGACACTCCCATACGGATGAAGAGGAAGATCTATACATCTCTGATAGTAGTGGAAGAACCCTGAGAAGAGAAAGAGGCTGAGACAATGTAAGAGAGTATGATCCCATTCTCCAACAACTCAATCATCTCAAGATACAGTTCCCGCCTTTCCATGGAACCAACGATCTAGAAGCCTACTTGGGTTGGGAAAGGAAGATGGAATCGAACTTTCTAGTTCAAGGCACTTGCGAGCTCAATAAAGTGAAGATTGTTGTCTCATAATTCAATGGGTATGCTTTGCTTTGGTGGGAACAACTCGGACTCACTAGGAAACGCCTCAGAGAGCTTCTTATCACCACTTGGGATTAGCTCACGTTTCAGATGAGAACAAAATTTGTACCATCACACTATCAAAGAGAGATCCTCAACAAACTTAGACGCCTCAATCAAGGTACCAAGAGTGTTAGGGATTATTATCATGAGCTGGAAACTTTGCTAATCCGGGCAGATTTGAGAGAAGGAGAAGAGATGACTATGCCACAGTTTCTTGGAGGACTTAACCGAGAAATTCAAGACAAAGTCGAGCTTCAGAGTTATGAAGATGTGCAAGAGATGGTACACAAGGTAGAATTGGTTGAGTCACAAGTCAAGAGGCGATTTACCAAGCCTACATTTACTCCTAGTGCGGTCAAGCCTAAAGAACTCAACAAACCAGCCTATTCCAGAGTTTCTAACCGTCTTCTACAGTGGTTAAAGAAGAAGCAAAGTATGATTTTAAGCCAAGAAGCGGTAATTATGTCAGCAACACACAATGCTTCAAGTGTCAAGGCATGGGACATTATTCTCGAGAATGTCCTAACAATAAGTTGTACTTGCTACAAGAGGAAGGAGAAATCATTCCTCAAGAAGCTGCGGCAATTGGTGAGATGTTGGTTGCAAGGAGGATCTTGAGTGTTCAAAACCAACCTGAAGAGAAGTGTCAGCGAGAGAACTTGTTACATACTCGTTGCTTCGTCAACCAGAAGGTTTGTAGCTTGATTATAGATGGTGGGAGTTGTACAAACACTGCAAGTGAAGAGATGGTCAAGAAATTTCAGCTCAAAACTATTCCTCATCCAAAACCGTACAAGTTGCAATGGCTGAATGAAAGTGGAGCTCTAACCATCTCTCATCAGGTTCTAGTCTCTTTATCCATTGGAAAATATGCAGATGATGTGTTATGCAATGTTATTCCTATGGGAGCAAGTCATATATTTCTGGGAAGATCGTGGCAATCTAATCGTAAAGTCATTCATGACGGGTACACCAGCAAGCACTCTTTCGAGTTCAAAGGGCACAAGATCACACTTCTACCACTTACACCTAGTGATGTTTATCAAGATCAGGTCCGAATGAGACTCAAGGAGTAAGAGACAACCGCCACCAGCCCCTATATCAATCACATGGAGTTTTCACAACTTTTTGATCCTGAATTGACAACTTTCATGTTTGTGTACAAGGAAGCCCTTGTTACTACTAACCTGTCACATGAACTCCCTAGTGCTATGATTGAGATATTTTAGGAATACAGGGATGTGTTTCCAGAGGAAACTCCACCAGGCTTGCCTCCAATTCACGCAATAGAGCATCAGATCGACTTGGTGCCAGGTTCTGCACTACCAAACAGACCTACATACAGAACTAATTACATAGAGACTAAGGAGCTGCAAAAGCAAGTCAGAGAGCTGATGAGTAGAGAGTTTAATTCCCTACGCCGTACCAGTGCTTCTAGTTCCGAAGAAGGATGGAACATGGAGGATGTGTGTAGACTGTCACGCCATCAACAACATCACCGTGAAGTACCGTCACCCTATTCCACGTCTCGATGGCATGCTGGATGAATTGAGCGGTTCCAAGATCTTTTCGTAGATAGACTTGAAGAGTGGTTATCACCATATCAGAATAAAGGAAGGTGACGAGTGGAAGACCGCATTCAAGACAAACCAAGGCTTGTATGAGTGGCTTGTCATGCCCTTCGGTCTCACCAATGCACCAAGCACATTCATGCACTGATGAACCATGCTTTGAGAGCATTCATAGGCGTCTTCGTAGTGGTGTACTTCGACGACATTCTGATCTACAGTTAAGGTTTGGATGAACATCTAGACCACATCAGATCGGTTCTTGATGTTCTTTGCTCTCAATCTCTTTATGCAAATTTATCTAAGTGTTCTTTCTGGACTAATGAAATTTTCTTTCTAGGATTTGTTGTGAGTGCAGATGGCGTCAAAGTAGACGAAGAGAAGATAAAGGCAATCAAAGAATGGCCGAGTCCTAGGAATATAGGAGAAGTCCGCAGCTTTCATGGACTCGCAGGATTTTACAGGAGATTCATGAGGGACTTCAGCACCATTGCTTCTCCCTTATCCGAAATAATCAAGAAGAGTGTCGGATTTCAATGGGGAGAAACTCAAGAGCAGGCTTTTACAACCCTACAAGAGAATCTTATCAATTCTCTTCTTCTTTTACTACCTGATGTTGCAAAAACTTTTGAAATTGAATGTGATGCATCTGGTGTTGGTATTGGTGCTGTTTTGATGCAGGATAAGAGACCAGTCGCTTACTTCATCGAAAAGTTAGGAGGATCAACGATGAATTATCCGACATATGACAAGGAGTTGTATGATCTGGTGAGGGGGCTTCAGGCATGGCAGCACTATCTGTAGCCAAAAGAATTTGTGATCCACACAGATCATGAATCTCTGAAACATATGAAGGGTCAACAGAAGCTCCGCAAACGACATGGGCAATGGATGGAATTTATAGAGACATTCTCGTACGTCATTAAGTATAAGAAAGGTAAGGATAATGTCGTAGCATACGCATTATCACGAAGGTACACTCTTATCTCTACTCTGACTTCTAAACTAATCGGTTTTGATCACATTAAAGACTTGTATGAATCTGATTCGGATTTTGCTGAAACTTTTGCTAGATGTTCTAAGTTTGCTTGTGAGAAATTTTATAGGCAGGATGGGTATCTATTCTTTTTAAATTGGTTGTGCATACCAAGCGATCCATCCGAGAGTTGTTAGTCCGAGAGGCACATGCAGGTGGACTTGCTGGTTACTTCGGAATCACCAAGACACTGTGTGATCTACAAGGAAACTTCTTTTGGCCTGGAATGAAGAAACAGGTAAAAAAGGTTTGTTCAAGGTGTGCAATCTGCAAACAAGCAAAGAGTAAGGTGAAACCTCACGGTTTGTACACACCTCTCCCTATCCCATCTCACCCTTGGATTGAAATAACTATGGATTTTGTTATTGGCTTACCTCGAACCAAGAATGGTCGAGATTCTATCTTTGTTCTTGTAGACAGGTTCTGCAAAATGGCGCATTTCATTGCAAGTCACAAAACCAATGATGCAGTAAAGGTAGTGGATTTGTTCTTCCGAGAAGTAGTGAGGCTTCATGGAATGCCTCAAGTGATAGTCTCAGACCGAGATACGAAGTTACTAAGTCACTTCTAGCGCACCTTATGGGCTAAGTTGGGAATGAAGCTATCCTTCTCAACAACTTGTCATCCCCAGACTGACGGACAAACAGAAGTGGTGAACAGAACTTTATCTACATTGCTGCGAACAATGGTGAAAAGCAACTTGAAGTCATGGTAATTATGCCTACCACACATCAAGTTCGCTTACAATCACGTTAAGCATTCTTCAACTTTCTATTCTCCATTTGAAATAGTTTACGTTTTAATCCCACTTCTCCATTAGATTTGATCGCTTTGCCATTGCAAGAAAGGATAAGTTTAGATGGTAGGAAAAGAGCTGAACAAATTTTGAAGATTCACGAGAAGGCAAAGGAGAACATCAAGAAGAGAACAAGACAATATGAGGAATACCACAACAAGGGAAGGAAGGAGCTGATCTTGGAAGAAGGTGATTTGGTGTGGATACATCTGAGGAAGGACCGATTCCCAGCTGAAAGAAAGAACAAACTCATGCCAAGGATAGATGGACCATTCGAGATCATCAAGAGAATCAAAAACAACGCTTATCGAATTGACCATAAAGGGAAGTACAATATATTTGATGCTTTCAATGTTTCTGATTTAATTCCTTATGTTGCAGATACAGATTTGAGGACAAATCATTTTTCAAGAGGGAGAGGATGATGTGATCATAGAAAGCTCTGAAAAAGAAGAGCCAGAGATAGCTGGAAGGATAACACGTTCAAGAGCTAAGAAGCTAGCACAGGAAGCTCTACACTCATCTCCAGCGCCGACATCAATCAGAGGGAAGCTGAAGCTCATACACTCAACATCTCATTGCTGAAGATTAAAGAACCCAGTAACATTTACTAGGTAACTTTGGTAATGGACTTGTACTCTTTTCCTCAAATGTTTTAACCAAGGTTTTTAAAGAGGCAAGGACTTTGCTACGTCGGGTTATCTAAGTGAAGTTACAACGGGAATAACATGCAAGTCACAATGACTTATGCACTTAGAATTTTTAGGCGCACCAACTAGGTTTCCTTTTTAAGGAAAAGGACGCCTTGTAGTTTTCTATTTTAGATTAGAAGCCTTGTTATTTTTATTCAGAAGACTTGTAGTTTTCAGAAAACGCTCTGTTGTTTCTGATTTTTAGACCTAGAACGTAGGATTAAATGGAGTCTTAGCTCTAATGTCTAAGGCACACGATTTTTAGGAGAATAGAAAGCCAAGAACGCTTCTAAGTTCTGGAGATCAAAGCATCTCACCAAGCTTGAATCGATTGATCAAGTATCTTCTCTTACAATCTCTTTGATTCCAAGAGAAACTATATCCATCAAGAGTGTATCCATCCACTTTTGAGACAGAAACCATCCTCACCTCTATCATCAATCACGAAATCATCACCACCTTTTTATTTTGTCTTGCGTCATTGTCAAATTCATCTTCATCACTCACGGATTCATCCCAGCCATATACACATATATTCGCTGCTCATCAATCAATTTCCAGCATCATTCATTCAATCATCATCATTCGGTTCACCCCATTTCAAAAGGCCAGCCTTTGCTTTAGAGTAGATCAACCGGGATCACATCAGATGTACATTCGCGTCTTCATCCGAAGGATCGGACTGTTCATTTTACTCCAAGTTGATTCGCTCGGCTTCGTTCTCTTCTGTTTCCTCATTGAAAAGCGGAAGGTTGTTAGTGTTTTTCAACGTTGCGACAAGAGTGGTTTCATTGGAATTTTGTTATGGAGGTTCCTTTTGCGTGTTTTGAACCCTATCGAACGGGATCACAAAATTGAGTATTCTTCCGTGAAGCTTAGTAATTACATGCGTAAGGACGGATCTGGTCCTCGCGGTTAAGATCTCGACCTGTTTAGCGAGAGAGCTTGTTAGCTTATCTTGTTCTGCCGACTTCTTTTCGAGAGTTGAGAATATCTTCTTAATATCCTCGAACGTTGTAGTGTTTGGGTTAACGTTGACTGCAATAATGTTCGTTAGCGGAGTGTTATCGACATTGTTGCCATGTGCGATTCCGTCACGAGTTGGTTGGTTGTTTTTAGGGTCGTCGATTTTTCCCCCCCTGTAGAATACCAACCCACACTCAATCCCCTGTACTATTTTTCTCATCATTACACTACATAAACTATCTAGTTGCTTACAATTACACCTGTATATCTAACTTTCTGTTTATTTCCCCATAATTAATTGGTTTACTTAAGCATACAATAAACCATCATTTAACCCATAAACGTGATTACAAATCGCGGTAAGACTAATAACAAACATGTGTCGCGATTCTTAATTCTTAACATTTCTCGAATTGAAGTTAACGAAATTAGGGTTTGTTGAACAAAAATTTGGGGATTTTTTGTGCTTTGCCGAGAGAGAGAGAGAGAGAGAGAGAAGGTTCATTTCAACTCGATTTTTGGTGAGAAATCGAGTTTACGCATGGAGTCGATGGAGTCAGAGAGTAAAGGGAAGGATCGTGAGCTGATGTTGGTACCAGCCGTTTAACATGCAGAAGAAAAGCATGGAAGATTGAGTAAAGAAGAGGGAGCTGACTGTGGAGCATCAGAGAGTTACGAAAATCGAAAAGGTAAGA
>OVBE01011901.1:0-10512 GCA_900406425.1 Iberis pinnata
GCTTATGATCCTTTAATTGCTATAATGATATTGACATTTAAGAAACTTCCAAAAGTTTGGATCAAAATTGTGATTTCATCCTCATTTCCAACAAAATTTAAAGAATTTTCATTTTATTGATGATTTTTTTTCTTCAAATTATAATAATTCACATTATTTTTCTTTGGTTTTATTGAGTTACTTTGAGAAATTTTTTGATATGTTATCAAAAGAAGTTTAAATTTCAAAAATATCACACATTTCTAACAATTTTAAAAATACCACAAACATAAATAATGAATTTGAAGGATTCAAAATTTGGAATTTTGGATTTAGGTTCACTTAATAGGATTTATGATTTAGTTTTGAAGGGGCAAAGTTTGGTTTGGTGATTTTAAAATTTAAATTATAAATTTTAAAGTTCTTTCAAATTTGTGTATATTTGGAACAAAACTATTTTGTAGTATTTTTGAAAAAAATTGTGGTATTTTTGGAATTTTTGGAATTGTGTGGTATTTTTAGAATACACTTAATTTTTGTGGTATTTTTGAGATACGAAGATTGAAATTATTAGTTACATTTAATTTCGTAATAAAATAAAAAGTGTAAGGTCCAAATAGAAAAATGGTGACTTTTCATTTATCTTAAAGCTGGACATTCGAATATTCGGTTCGGTTTCGGATAGAAACCATTTGGTTCCTATTCTTTCGGATCCTTGATTTTAATGCCTAGTTGATCTTTTTGAAATTTTTGATTTGATTCCGGTTTGATTCTTTGTTAGAATAACCAAAAATTACCCAAAATTTTTGGTTTTTAATCGGTTCAAAATATTTTAAATCCGAAATAAACAAAATTACCTGAAAAAAAAAAAATACCCAAAAAAAAGTTATGCGGAGAAAAAATTATCCGGAAAACCAAAAAATTATCCGAAATTAGTATAAAATATCCAAAATTATTTTAAAATAACCAAAAAAATATTAACAGCAACAAAAATTTTTGGTTTTCGGTTCCGGTTCCTTCCTGATATCCATGGTTCTTCATCTCATATACCATTGGGTAATGTGGGTGGAACTAGAACCGACCTAGAAACATTTTTTTTTTCAATTCTTCGGTTCTGGTTCTTCGGTTACTACTTTTTTTTGCCGAAACCTAGTTTATCTAATTATCTGATCAATACAACGTCGAGTCATAGAGAAGCTCATGACTTTTGGTCGTCAAAAATGAAGAAGAAGCTCATGACTTTTCACGGTGGCAAAAATATGCTCCCGACTGAAAGCAAAGAACTTTCAAGCTCGTAAGAGAGAAGAAGAATGAAACTTTTTTTTTAATTGAAAATCAAGCTCAAAGTTTTACACATTATAGATTCTCTATTTATACATGATTCAACGCATAAAACCCTAGACACATGTCTCTTTTTGATTAAGGCTGAGAGCATCAAATCTGTTGTACAATTTCACATTTTTGTTTGTGCTTTTTGCCTTCCTAATCCATGCTGTAATTTCTTAACACTTTACTCTGTTTTGTCTTGTACAGGTGCAGCTGACTGTTGGAACAAAGAGGAGCTTGTTGGGCCTGTTTCAGGTTTGTTTGCGAAGCCCAACTTATCTGTTTCTTTCCTTAAACCGTCTGAATCTTTCAGAGTGTCTGAAAACAGAGTGTTCTGTTTCTGTTGGTTGATATTCATCCTCAAACTTGGTGCAAGTGGATAATCTACACCAAGTTTGAATCTGAGCGTAGTGAATGTCTTGTAAGGGAGAGATTTGGTGAATATGTCCGCCAATTGATGTTCTGCTCAGATATGCTTCACAATTAAAGAACCAAGTGCCACACTCTCTCGGACATAATGATAGTCATTTTCAAAGTGCTTTGTTCGAGAGTGCAGAGCTGGATTAGCTGTAAGATAGATCGAGGATAGATTGTCACCATATAGTTCAAGTGTGGATGGTTGTGGAACACCAAGGTGGCCTAACACATTGCTTAGCCATGTGATTTTAGAAGCTGTTTCAGAAAGAGACATATACTCTGCCTCTGTTGAGCTCTTTGCCACTGTTGTCTGCTTCTTAGAGGACCATGATATGATATTGTTTCCAAGCAAAGTGTAGAAACCTCCAGTGGATCTTCTGGTTAGGTGGCAGCCAGCCCAATCACTGTCACTATATGATCTCAGTGTACAATCCGTGTCTTTGTTGAAGGAGATACCCATTTCCAGTGTCCCTTTCAAGTATCTCAGGATTTTCTTTAATAATGCAAAGTCTGATTATGTTGGAGCATGCATCTTTTGGCATACATAGTTAACTGAGAACTGTATGTCAGGCCTTGTAAGTGTAAGGTATTGAAGCTTTCCTGCCAAACTTTTGAAGTAAGTGGGGTGATCAAATGGTTGATGCTGATTTGGGACTTTGTGAAGTTGTAGAGGAAATGGTGTAGCTACAGGTGCACAATCTTGCATTCCTTCAGAGATCAATAGATCTTCAGTATACTTCTGTTGGGACAGAAATATACTTTTAGAGTGAAAGCTTGCTTGTATCCCTAGAAAGTAATGAAGCTTCTCTAGATCTTTCATCTTGAATTGTTGACTTAATTGAGCAAGCAGATTAGCCAAGAGCACAATGTTGTTTCCTGTTAAAATCATGTCATCAAAATACATGAACAACATTATTACATCTTTACCTTGCATATATAAAAAAAGAGAAAGATCTTGTTTGCAGCATTCAAAACCAAACTCAAGGAGATAAGTATTGAACATATCAAACCAGGCTCTTGGTGACTATTTTAATCCATATAGAGATTTTTGTAGCTTGCATACATAGTTAGGTTTAGTTTTGTCAACAAACCCATTTGGTTGTATCATATAAACTATCTCAGTCAAATCCCCATGAAGAAAAGCATTACTTACATCTAGTTGTTTTATCTCCCAATCCATTAATGTTGCTACATGAAGAACAAGTCTCACGGTTGCTGTTCTCACGAGTCACAGCAGGGCTGTAAGTTTCCAAGTAGTCCACTCCCTCTTCTTGATGAAAGCCTTTTGCAACCAGCCTGGCCTTGAGCTTATCAAGTGTACCATCTGCATGAAGTTTGATCTTGAAGACCCATTTACAGCCTGGTACATTCATATCAGGTGTATATGGGACTAAAGACTATGTACTAGTGTCTTTACAGTTTTGAATTTCATCTTCCATAGCCTTAGTCCATCCAGGGTCTTTGAGGGCTGCAATTACTGTTTTAGGTTCAGGGTAATGTGTCTTTTATGTGATAAGAGCATACCTTGGATTAGGTTTGACAATGCCTTGTCTTGCTCTTATGATCATTGGATGCCTTTGAGAGGGTTGTTGCCTTTGTGGAGTTGAAGCATGAGCTTGTTGTGGTCTTTGTGAAGGTGAGCTAGATTGTTGTTGTTCAAGAGTAGTAGTTGGATGAGAAGTGATTGTCCTAGCAAAACAGGAAGGAGTGTTGTCGCCTATAGAACCAGAATCTAAGTCTGACGTACGCTCTAAACACTCTTCTTGTTCTGTAGTAGTCTCTTCTGTCAATTGATTTGTTAGAGCTGGGGTTGAGATATGAGATATTGTGTCATCTAGAAGTACCTCAATATAGAGAGGAGCTTGTGATTTTGGAGCAACAATGGTAATTTGAGTGGGATTCATGATTGGTGAAGAACTTGGTAAGTTGATTGATATTTCAGTAGATGATGCATTTGACTGAGTTGATGCAGAATCAGTGTGCTGGTTACTCTGTGGAATTACAGAAGGTTGCACACTTTGTTTCCAAGCACTGTATAAGGTTGTCAATTGACCATCAGTTTTGAAAGTGTTGTATCTATCTGCAAAAGGAAAGGATGACTCATTAAACAAGACATGGCGACTGATATAAACTCTCCCAGTTGGTAGAAACATGCATCTGTAACTCTTGTATCTTTCATTGTAACCCAAGAAAACACACTGTAGAGACCTTGGATCAAATTTGTTGGTTCCATAGTCACGTAATGTTGGATAGCAAACACATCCAAATGCTCTTAATGCAGTGTAGTTTGGAGGTTTTCCATTTAGCTTCTCATATGGACTTAAGTTACTGTCTAAAGCTGAAGTTGGTAGCAAATTACTTATAAAATTGATTGTGTACAGAGCTTCTACCCAATTTTTTGTGGTACTTGGCCATCAAACATCATGTACAGTTCAAGTTTAACAAGATGCTTGTGTTTCCTTTCCGTCAAGCCATTTTGCTGAGGGGTATAGGGACATGAAATTTGTTGTTGGATTCCAGATTGCTTGAGTTGATTTAAGATTTTTCACTGAAAAATTCACCTCCTCCATCACATTGAAAGGTTCCAATTTTGCAACTAAACAAGTTTTCAACCAAAATTTGAAATGCACAGAAGGTTGAGAAGAAATCTGATTTAAATCTTAAAGGATAAAACCAACAATATCTAGACCAGTCATCAATGAAAATTACATAGTATCTGAAGCCCTGAACTAAGACAGTAGGTCCAAGACCCCATAAGTCACAATGAATTTTCTCTAAAGGTCTAGATGAGTTGGAAACTGAAGATGTGAAAGGAAATTTGATACTTTTTCCAAGTCTACAGGCTTCACACATGTCTTGTAAGCCTTTCTTTATTGAAATTAACTGCTTGGAAGATAAAAGTTGCAAGATTTCTTTATTTGAGTGTCCAAGTCTTTTGTGCCATACTCCTTCAGTAGCTGAATGTTGTCTAGTTGCATAAAAGACTTGAGCAGAAGCATCTTTTAACAAATATAGCCCTTTAAGGAATTTTCCCATGACCAGGAGTTTCCGTGTTGTTTTGTCCTTAACATATACATCATCATCATCAAATTCAAAAGCACATGGATAATCATGTGTAAGCTTAGAAACAGATAACAATGATTTTGCAGTATCAGGACATAATAGGACCTCTTTCAACTTTAAATTACCTGATATAGTAGGGAGAGAAGTGGAATCAATATGAGTTATGGGGAGAAAATCTCCATTGCCCACCATTACCACATCAAAACCAGCATAAGGCTGAGAATGTTGCAAGTTCTGTGGAGAGTTTGTGATGTGGGAGGTGGCTCATGTGTCTAGAAACCCCTCATGACCTCCTTGTTCAGATACATATGTGATTTTGAGTGCTGCCATTGTTGTTGGTGTGTCATCATCTTGATAGAAGTTGTGGAACGTATGCCAGCTCTTCAGAGCCTGATGTCCATTTCTCCCACATATTTGACAAAAATAGTTGGTCTGTTGTCTCCATTGTAAGAGCTAGCTATGCTTGATCCTGAAGAGATCTGTTGGTGAAAGCCTCTACCTCTAGTGGTGAAGCTTCCTCTTCCTCTATTATATCCAGGTCTGGTATAGTTGTTTCCTCTGCCTATGTAGTTATTATAAGGGTTGCTTGATCTTTAGGTGTTAAAGGCCATGTGATGGGAAATTGTGTTCTGAGTTATATATCCTTGGAACTTGTCATCATAACCAACTAGTCTTGGAACCACATCTTCAAATGCCTGTTGAGGGTTTGTATCCATTAGACCTTTAATGCTAGTCTTTATTGGCTCATAATCTCTCCCAAGTCCATGAAGTGCAACAAAAACCTTTATTTTCTCACTTACTAGGCTACCTATTGAAGACAGTTGGTCACAAACTGTCTTTACTTCTTTCAAGTAATCATTCATATTCTTCTGATCCTTTGATAAAGTCTGCAACTTTCTATGGAGTTCAAAGAGCTTAGATGATGAGACTCTGTTGAAATGATTGGCTAAGGAGATCCATACATCGTGAGGTGTATGAGCTCCCACCACCACACACATAATATCTTCAGAAAGTGATCCCAAGATCCATGCCTTCACAACTTGATATGCTCTAGTCCAGATCTGGAAGTTAGGATTAGGAACCACCTGCTCATAGCCTTCAATGTTGGGAACTGGGATGCTTGCTGCTGGTTAGGCTAGGGTTCCATCCACAAACCCTAGAAGACCTTGTCCCAAAAGAAAAGACTGAAACTGTGATTTCTATAAAATGTAATTTTGTTTAGTAAGTTTTATGGTCACACAGTTTTCAATACAGAGAGTGGAAACTGAAAAGCTTCTAACGAGCCAGCCATGGCTCTGATACCATGAAAGCAAAGAGCTTTCAAGTTCGCAAGAGAGAAGAAAAATAAAACTTTTCTTTATTAAAAATCAAGCTCAAAGTTTTACACATTATAGGTTCTCTATTTATACATCATACAACGCATAAAACCCTAGATAACTGTCTCTTCTTAAATGAGGCCGAGAGCATCAAATATGTTGTACAATTTCACATTTTCTGTTTGTGCTTTTTGGCTTCCTAATCCATGCTGTAATTTCTTAACGCTTTTCTCTATTTTAGGGCTGGGAATAAAACCCGAACCGAAATTTCCGAACCGAACCGAACCGAAATTTTCCGAACCGAACCGAAATAATTTTTGTAANTAACCGAAAAAACAAAAAAACCATAAAAACCGAACCAAAATATGTAAAAATAACCGAAAAACAGAAAAAACCCAAAAAAACGAAAAAATAAGCAAAAATTAACCGAATTTCAAAAACAAAAACAGAACCGAACCGATTTCCGAACCGAAAATTTTTTCGGTTCAATTCGGAACACATACTCAAAAACCGAAATAACCGAAAACCGAAATTTTCGACCCGTTCCGAACCGAACCGACCCGATTCCCAGCCCTACTCTATTTTGTCGTGCAGCTGACCGTTGGAACAGAGAGGCTTGTTGGGCCTGTTTCAAGTTTGTCTGCGAAGCCCAACTTATCTGTTTTTTTCCTTAAACCCTTTGAATCTTTCATAGTGTTATGTTTCTGTTGGTTAATACCGACCACTGTGTACAGTGAGATCGGATTCAAGTTTAGTTCCTTTGTTAGGTTTATATGATGGAAACAGAGGAGATAAGCTTATGGTTTCAATCCGAGAATCTCTCCGAATTTATCTGTAAGTCTCTGTTTTTTTACTTTATTTTCCCGAGAAAATACAAGAAAGTTGAAAAAAATATTAAAAAGGATCAAACTTTTTATTTTTCTCGACGGAAAGTAAAGATTTTTAGCTTTCTCCAAGTCTGGATTTTTCCTTTAACCCCATTGAATCTCGTAGACACTCGTTGTTTTGGATTTTCCCGATACACAAACAGTTTCTCTGTTTTCCCGAGAAAATTGGTTCAGCTTGCAATTTCTTGTTTCTCTCTCTTTTGCAAATCTTGAGGAAACTTGAAGAGATCAAGAAACATTAGAAACAACTCTTAGACATTAGCAAGAGATTCGATGAACCGGAAAGAAGTTTGGAATCCTTGAAAATCATCATTGAACAATGCTTCAAAACCGCAAAGTTTCTTGAAAGTCTTCTCTATGAAGTTATATTTTACAGCTTTGTTTGGAATGTGAAGCAAAATGTATGATTCTGCATCAATCTCTTCCTTTACAAACCCGAGGATAGAGAACACGTAGATTCGCCTATCGATGTATCCTTGAGTTCTAACCATCTCAGGAAAAGCCACTGCAAGAGGCTCTAAATCAACATTATATTTCAAGAACCAACTTGAGCTATCTCTTTCCATTTCGTAAACCGGGATAACTGAAGAACCGAGATCATTCACTTCGATAGAGTAAAGATTTCCTCGAGATTCATCAAGAAACCGCAATGCCCCTATATCAGGAGTCACTTCATTATCTAGGTAATCAAGAAAAGGCAGTGGAAAAATCTTGATTTCTTCTTGATTGATATCGAAAGAGACGCCTTCTCCTGATCTGTAATCGAACCAGTGAACCTTCCCGTTCCAGAAAACCGAGTAGTAGAGTGAGTCAATGGTTGGAGGAAGAGTGAAAGAAGGAACTGAAACAAGTCTTCTCCAAGGTCCTTCATTAGAGGTATATACTTCTATGTGGTAAAGGTTAGAGCCAGAGGGACTTTTCTTGAGGCAAAAGACTTTATAGTGAGATGATTTAGAAGGATCAAAGGCTAAAGAGAATGCGAAATGATCGGTGATTGGAGGGAGAAGAGTGTTCTGTTTAGTTGTTGGATTGTAAACATAGTAGCTTGTGTTGAATTGGTTAGTAGAACAAGAACATTTGCATAGAAGAAGACCATTTGTTGATTGCATTATGATCATATCTGTTGGATGATCATTGAATCTAATAGGTAATGGTAATGGTTGAATCTGTTCTTGATCATCTTTAAGAGAGACAAAACTGTATTTGATACCATTTTGTTGAATGTTAATGAAATAGCCAGAGATGGGAAGTGGATGGTTAGATTTGATGAAATGATTGGAGAAATCGGGGTTTGTAATGATCGAAAGCCAGCGTTTGGATACGATTTTCGATCTTAGAAGTGTTTTGATTGGAAGTAAAGAGAGGATTTGAATCAGGATATCATCTAATTCTGCCACAATCTCAGCTGATGTAGAAGAGAAACCGCCATGTTTACTGCTTCTTCTTCTGACTGATCTTGGAGCTTTTGTTCTTGTTTTTGAACAAGAAGACATTGTTGAAATTTTGATTATGAAGAAGATGAAGATACTAGTTTAGGATTTTATAATGTTTTGTTTCATTCTTTGTGTGAAGAAGATTGTGAAGGAAGCTTTATTGTTAAGTCTTTTGCTTATCAAATACTCTTTGACATGTTCTTACTTTTAACAATTCAAAGTTGTCATCAACCACATTTTGTCAACAAATAGAATAAGATATTTAGATAAATATATTTGATCTGTTTAATATTATTATCCATTTTGTAAAGATAAATATATTTGATATAAACTAGAAATTTTCGGCCAACTCTGCCCTTTTCATCAGTCTTCTATGCGGTTCTCTGTGCCCCCGTCTGACGTAAGTCTTTCTTCTCCTTGTGGTTCTTGCTCTGTGTCTTGGTCTCCTGGAGTTGCTAGTGTCAGGGAAAGTCCCTCTCGTCTCGGTCCATAAGTCTTCCAAGAGTTCTTTCTCAGGTATGTCTGGTGGTTGGGTGTCCCTTGGCAGCATCCCTTTCTTCCTGGTTCAGCTTCCGAGTTCAGCATCTTCCTCTTAGTCTCTAATTTTCAACTTCGGTTCTGCCTTTCGGTTCGTTTGCATCTCAGCGGGATGTATCGTCTACAAGTTGGTTGTCTTTTTCTATTTGTATTGCTTTGTTTTATCTATGTTTGTACGTTTTTGGTTACCAAAAACAAAGAAAAAAAAATTATTATCCATGTGCAAGTTGTGGATCTCTCTTTCAAGTCACAGTAGTTTATGGTCAATTCAATGAGTGTTGACTTTTATCTAACTTGTGAGACAAAACATTTTGCTGTTGCATTCTTTAAACTGGTCCCTCTTGCAACTTGTTCATCTTGATTCATTCCCTTTTCTCCTCTTTGTGAACATTAGGTACACTTCACTTATTGAACCTGTTTCATTTGAAGTTTCTTTGTGGGATATTTTGGATTAGGGGTGGACAAAATAACTGATATCGGAAGAAACAAACCGAATTGAACACAACTGAATTATGAATTTACATGAATAAATATCAAAATTTATTATCTATATAGCCGGAACCGAATCGAACTATCTGAATTAGTCGAACTTTACCAAAGATTAATAATATCTTTTTTATATTAAATATACACACTCCCTTCGTTTTTTAAATATTGACGTTTTAGTTATTATTTTTGTTTTTAAAAAAATGTCGTTTTAGGTTTTCAATGCATAATTTAATGAGTTTGACTTTTTTGACTAATAGAATAATTGCGGTACTTTTTTCTATTGGTTGATTTAGAATACTTAATGTTATTTTTTTGGAAAACATAAAATTCTTAATTTGTGTGAAAAATCTAAAAAGACAATCTTTAAAAAATTGAGGGAGTATAATGCAATTACATACATTTTAAATTACACAATATTAGTTAAAACTTTTTTATTTATATATATATTCAGGAGTTTTGGTAAAAAATCGAATGGAAACGGAAATATGTAAATGGATATTTGAACAAAATAAAATAATTATCCGAATAGATATTAAAATCTATTATCCGAATAAATGGAATCAATCCAAACTGGAAAAAAAAATTTAGAAACCGAACTGAACCGAACCCAAACCAAACTTTAAAAATATCTAAATGGATCTTAAAATACCTAAATCTTAAAAGAGACGAGTCAGTTTAGTAGTTGTTAATTGGTTTTGAGCTGAAAGTATATAATTATAACCGTTTAGAGATCATAAACTCAAATATTTTCTTTAAGATAATCTTCTTGAACTTATAAATCTTAAAGTCTTATTAGACATAAAGAAAAATAACATTTACATAAATTTGATCATGGAAGAGTAACTTATCACACTAACCTAAACTTCATTTCCTCTATACAATTACTTTTTTTTCATAACAAAGAAACTACTCACACTCTTTAAACAAGTACATAGTTTTTTAATCACNCTTAATCACTTGACAATGAAGAAGATGAATTGCTTTGACTTCTTTGAAGCTCTTCTTCTTCTTTGACATCAATTCTCTTCCTTTTACGTCCTGAATTCACAGGAGCTTCATATTTTC